>JANEYF010004512.1:0-15884 GCA_029963845.1 Rhamnusium bicolor
GGTTTTATTTTGAAATTCATTCTGCTATTTATTTTGTGTTTTATATTGTTTCTAAAATTAACATTACAAATTAGAATAATGTAACATTATTATAATTATCAATTTTTAATTAGACAAAATGCAGATAACATTTTGCGTGCCTGATATAGATAATCTATTTACGTAAACTGGATCTTCTAGATGTTCTAAGCAAATAATATATTCTTGTCGAAAAACTTATAACAAAAAAAATTGTTCATTTTACGTTTTCCTTAACAAGTAGAAGAAGTGGTAACACGTATGCTATCCGTAAAATATTCATATTAAAACAGTCATGAATCAATGGAAAGGAAAACATTTAACCCGAGATAGGCCATTTTGTATTAAAGGTGGAAAATTATTTCACCCTCAAAAGGAAAATGGTGGACCTTTGTTTGATGTTCAAGCAGTAAAACAGCGAACAGCTGATCTGTGTGAAATTTCGAAAATTGTATTATCCTGTTTGAGTACCGCTGATAATTGATTTGAATCGAATAATATCAAGTACTTATGGTTTTGAGTCTTTAAGAGGAAAGTTGCAATATCATACTATGGTGATATTTTAAATCATTATATTCTGGAAAAGGAAATAAACTCTTTTATGTTTAAGATTGATTTATTACAGATTCTTGTCTGATTCATTAAAACTCTAACAAGTAGTTGGCTTTATGAAGGTTTGACCTATAACTTAACGATCTCAAAGCGTTTTAAATTTAACCTGGCACAGCACGTGTTAAATTCTCTGTAATACTCAATATTCCTAACTTGGATTTACAAGCTATACAGTTTTATTGAAGACTTGACAAATGCCTTGATAAGTCAGTCATAAGCCAATAAAGGCTAAAAGATAATTTGATAATTTCTTGAAGACCTTTTAAAACTTTCTTTAAAACAAGTGCACTTGGCATATAATAAATCTAGCATAAATAATTAGTTTATGAGCTGGCCACTATAATGCACTGATAGAACCTAAATAAATCTAAAAGCATTTAAATTCTTATTTTAGTTATATTTTCAATCATCCTTTACATAAACTCGTCCTAGAATCATCGTGTGCGAGAGTCCTATTCAAAAATTTGTAGGTTTCTCGATGAAACAATAGCTAAAGTACTTATTAATATTTTTCTTAAAAAAGAGCTGTTTTCTTAACTGCCTCTCAAGTCACCGAAGTAACACAGAAAATGCTAGGATTTTGTGTTGGGTAAAGGGAGACGAGGCTCTACAGTTTATTATGGAGGTCGAACCACATCTAGGGCATTGATAATTCCCCTTCCAATCTTAGTCTGAAACAAATTACAAATGAAATTTCTAACTTGCTTCAGAATGGAATTGAACCATCGACCCTTAGTAGTTATAAGCGCTTTACCCACTCGGCTACCATGCCCTTACATACACTGTTGAAATTTGAATACAAAGTTTGTAGTTTTGCTGTAAAAAAATCATTTTGTAAACACATTGTCGATGACGATAAAACTTTGAGAGTCTGTAACTCGAGACTAGTGCCGCCAAAACTTAAATGATTTCAAGACCATTTATCCTCAGTTATTTCGAAAAGTTATCCTTAAATCGAAAATTTAAATATTAATGGAATATTATTTTCATTCTAACGGTACTTTCCTAGTATTTTTTCGACCAGTAATAAACTAATAATAAAGAAAAATATAAAGTAATGCGAATTAAAAATAGCTGCTGCTGTCTGCAGCACCATCAGTTTTTAAATATTCGCGCGCCGAGACCGCTGCAGTTCTGTTCACCCGCAAAAAGAAATTCATTACAAAAAGCGTCATTTAAGAAAATATATTAAGTTTTTGGTATACCGTCTTAAAGAAGAATAATAATATAATAATATTATGCTCAAAATTTGTTTATGAAATTTATCTACAAAACTGGCAAGTTACTTGACTCTAAAATTTTGAGTTTTTCTTTTAATGCAAATTTATAATATTTGCGATAAACACCCATAAATTCAAACAACTTTTAAATGTAGAAACAGTTTTTAGCTTTTTCTTAACATGCCTGCGCAACTTTTACAGATCTGGCTGAACTGTGCAACAAACGCAAATATTTGAGGTTTGTTCATTTTTGACCTAGGTTTTCTTTGTTTTGAACTTACGATGCCCAAAAATACCGCTTAGGGGTGAACACGACAATTACTAGGCACAATTTACGTTTGACCGTTGGCAGCGAAGGGAATCCGCAGTCGCTAAGCGGTAGCTCATCATAAATGAGCCACCTACTGGCAGAAGCGTAATTATATGAATTTAAGCAATGCTAATGAGGTGTTTACTCATAAATGAACCACACGTAATTATACAAGCTAATACTAGAAATATCCATTAGCCTGCACAAATTGGTATAATTACGCTTTTGACCGGCAGGTAACTCATTTATGATGAGCTGCCGCTTAGCGACTGCGGATTCCTCTCCGCTGCCAACGGTCAAACGTAAATTGCGCATACCTACTACCACGTTATTAGTAAATTGTCCCTTCATGTTTTATCTGCATATGACACATCGATGCAACGTCAAACAAGTTAATTACAAATTTTGAAACACTGTTCAATATAGATACAGATAACTCCATGAACAGGGTTTGAAAATTAAAATTAAACATAAAGCATGTCATACAAATCTGCTCAAAGTTGACTGTATTAACCAAATACTAAAAAATCAACGCTCCTGTCATCAAACAATTTGGCGCCGTGACGCCCACGGTGTTTACGCTATTTTGTACAAAATTATAACTATAAAGATGTCCACACGTTTTCATTTACAAAATTAAAAAATCTTTTTTAGTTTTGTCTAATTAATTGGGAATTTTACACGGAACAAACTGTATAAAAATCTCAAAATTAGATTTAAGTAACTTTAAATGGTCTCTGTTTCTGCGTTTACATCTTTTCACCCATTAAAACATTTTTCACGTGACTTGGATAATTTTTCATGCACATTACAGAGTGCTAAATAGTTTTTTATCATTTAGAAAAATGCCATGACACCATGACTACTTAACTTAATGAATTTAAATTGCAAAATATCTAAATAACTAATAGTTGGAGATAAAAAACGAGCTGTATCATTATATACCAGTTGTTTTAGAAGCCAGTTTTTTTTTAGAAATGTATAATTCACTGATATACGTGGGTTAAATTATTATTACGGAAAGCCGGCCCGTTTTGATGGATTTGACTGACGTCGGTGCGGGCATTGTGTAACTTACAAAGACTTACCTCTTATATCATATCCATTAACAATTGTTTATGGTTATCAGCGTACACTTTTAGCATCATTAATTAACCTTCTATAGTATACTCTGCTGTTTGTGCAGCCAAGTGAATATATTTTATTTTTGACACTACGTATTTAAAATAAAAAATCTATTGATTCTCTAGATAAATAAAACGAAATATACAGCAGGCAAAATATTTTATTAGTAAAGAAACTAGTACAAATATGGGCTAACATTTTATTTGTGATATCCGACCTTTCGTATTTTTTGCTAAAACTGTACAAAGATCTCACAACTCACATTTAATTTGTTCTGTAACATAATTAAAAAGATTATTATAAATTTTTTATCTATCAACAAAAATCGTAAACACAGAAAATAGAAAATAAACAGAAAACCCTTTTATTTGAATTGTATTTTAAAATCTTCAGCTGAATTAGAAGCAAACTCGCATTACAATAATCTACATGAGCCCATAATTCCACATAAGACATTTGCATCCATTGTTCTCCCTTAGCCCATATTTATATTTCTAAAATAGCCCATATTGGAAAATAACCTAATCTATATTCATGGAAATATATATTTTTTTGTATCAAGAGATAATAATACTAATCATGCAACAAGGCCTTACATATTTACTTCAAACTACCATGAAAAGTTTCCATCTATCTTTAATAAATTTGATTATAATCTGATGTAATTAGATACATGCAAATCATTGTATGTGCACTGAAACTTCATCTGTCACTAAAGTTTTTAGGAATATGGCAGTGGTGGTAACCATACGCGCATATGTTTTAAATTGAACTAGTACTAGGTACATGTAGCCGTTTTAATAGATGGCGGCTCGTACAACTGAAATACCCTGATAGCCCATAATAAATCCTAGCCCATAATAAATGTCTAGCCCATATTTGTACCAGTTTCTCTAATAATTGAATAATGATTTAATGAATTCTAAACATTTTCTAGGTTATAGAATAAAATAGCTAAAATAAGTATAAAACAAAATGCCTTATTGACCTCTCCAAATTATTATTTTTGTGCTGCTAGTTTTAAAATTTCTGTTAATGAATTTAATAGTGTAAAATATTCGTATTTTTTTAAAGCAGTTTTTCTCTATAATTTTAGAAAAATTGCCGATACAGCGTTTCTACTCCTATGATCCCGTGTGCAAGTAAAATAAATTTAAATTTAAAAAAGTCATTGAAAAAAATATTAATTTTTATTCATATAAAAAACAAAATATCGATGTCCTTGGTAATAATTAAATTTAGTACAAATTTCGTCTTGCATTCTCCTTAATATTCTTACTAAAAACAACTCGTGCATTTTTGTATCAGAAAACGCCTCGGAAAATGCAAAAATGCTAGTATGATTAGTATACGATAACTGGTATTTTTTTATTACAAAAAAATAAATAAAGTATATAAATACGCACTAAAATAACAGTAAAACTAATGAAAATGTCTACAACTTGAAACACAGTAAATGCACTTAGAGACTATTGATTACTGTGCCTAGTAACAAACCTGACGCTGGAAACCATTTGAAATTCGTAGTTCTTGACGGATGTCATACGTTCACCCTCTATCTCCGCCAGTTAGACTGAATTACAACGGGCCGGCTTTAGACTGCACTGGGTCTTCTGGAACGATAAGCTATGTGCTCATCAGTCAATATGATTTATAGAGAAAGGGCTAGTGGGAATCAGAAACACGTGTCTGTAACAACATAGTTATTTTTTGGATATATGGCACTAGCGCTTTCTTTATTTTGTTTGTATTTGCCAGGTGGAAATGGACAGTGCACATAGAGCTCTGTGTCGACTGCGCTAATCGAAGTTACAAATGTGGTACATATAAACAGTAGCAATTGAGTAGCGAGTACTGTACATTCCAGGCTTGTGTTAGTTTTTTCCTGATGTATCCCATCCTAGATCCAATTCTTTAGCTACACTGCGCTGACGTGGAGCAACAACTCCGAAACACATGTCCGTAGCTGCACTAGCCCTTGCTTATGATTTATACTACAATATAATTTTTATAACAATGAGATTAAGAAAATAATATTTTATTTTTATTTCAGGTAAGCAATAAAAGTAAAAGGTAAACGAGTAACATATACTGGTAAGTACTACTTGTTTTAAATAAGAATGTTAAATTCGTTTTCCGGGTATACTCCGCGTAGGTGATAGGCCCCGAGAGGGACCGTGGTTGTCCATCCAGCAGATCATATTCTTAGGCTAACTCAACATTGCCTAAATAATACCTATTTTACATACAATGAGCAACGCTACAGGCAAACCGAAGGAGCCCCGATGGGCTCCCCCTATCTCCAGTTATTGCCAATCTCTTTATGGAGGATTTAGAAACTCGAGCACTACAATCTGCACCATTAAAACCAAGCCTATGGCTAAGGTACGTCGACGACACATTTGTGATTTGGACTCATGGAAGAGAGAATCTCACTAACTTCTTAGAACATCTGAATAGTATACACGACAAAATTAAGTTCACCATGGAGGTAGAGACTGACAGTCAGCTACCATTTCTCGACGTACTGGTCAAGAAGAAGCAGGACGGAAGTCTAGGCCACACAGTTTATAGAAAAGCCACTCACACTGACAGATACCTAAATGCACAGTCACACCACCATCCAGCACAACTAAACCCAGTAGTAAAGACATTAGTCACACGCTCGCAGAGACTAGCAGATGCAGACAACCTCAAAGAAGAAATGTCAACTCTTCACAAAGCGCTGCGAAAAGAATGGGTTCACACAACAAAGAATACAGAAGTTGTCAAAACCATCTCGGCCGAGAAATCAAGAGGACTCCGAACAACCCATAGCAAAAGCCTATCTGCCATATATAAAAGGAACAACGGATAAAATAAGCAAACTTCTACGTAAACATAAAATAGAAACAACTTTTAAGACCGACAAGAAAATCAGTACCATTCTTCGAAATCCAAAGACCAAAATTGCTCTAGAAAGTCAAGGGGTATATGAAATACCTTGTCAAGATTGCAACAAATCATACATAGGACAGACCAACAGAAAAATAAGTGCAAGACGCGAAGAACACATAAACGCTGTTAGAAAAGACGAGAGAACATCATCTTTAGCTCAACATGTCAAAACTACAGGACATAGGATTGATTTCGACAAAACAAAAACACTAGCCAATATCGAGCATTACAAGTCAAGAATCATCAGGGAGGCCATAGAAATAGAGAAAAGACCACACAATCTAAATACACGAGATGACACCCAAAGACTACCTACCACATGGAAACCTGCTCTAATATTACATGCTACTATCCATGAGGAAGCAAGAAACATAACGCAACGAACACACGAAGAGGAACCAACCAGAGCTAATCTAATGGGACCAAGTACACGGAGTCGCCCTCGAAATCAGGAGATGGGTGCAACAGACCGTGACATAAGCACAGATACACGCATGCGCGCCCGAATAGGACCGATTACACGAAGCCGCGCTCGAAATCAGGAGATGGGTGCAGCAGACCATGACGCCCGGAGTGAGTCGAGAGCAACAGAGCGTAACATAGGTAGAGTATATGAGGAACTGCCAGATCCAGAAAACGTCATTTCAGTTCGAGTAACCAGAAGCCGCAGTAAGCAGTTATCGGTTAGAACCTGAAGATGGCAGATGAGATTCTGCCGAAACGTCGTTCAGACAATCACGGTCCCTCTCGGGGCCTATCACCTATGCGGGAGTATACCCGGAAAACGAATTTAACATCTCACCACCCGCGAAAACCTGAAAAACAACATCCTGCTCTATAAATTGCCTTCCAAGATGATGTCTTAATGTGTCCAGTAGTGTACAATTATATAAAACATGCGGCGTCTTTCTCCAGTTTCCACATTCGATAATAGTATATTATTCAACGAGCCTATAATGATGGCTATTATTCATGAGGGTGATGTTTACGACACAAGCCGCAGACGAGTTTCATAAATCGTCCGAGTGATTAATAGCCACTATATGCGAGTAGAACACTATACTTTGTCCACGACATAATGTCAATTTTTAGCTCTATTTTACAAAACAAAATTTTAGGATTTATAGCTTTATTTAACAAAATTTATTTAATATTAACATAACAATTTATTTTTTAACAGTTTTCTCGATTTTTCTGGCAATAAATTCAAATAGGTGATTTCAGCAGCTTTGGTAATGTCTGGCGGTGTACAAGACATCTCATTTTCACTATCAGTATCCATAGAATTCACTTTTTTTTATTTCAAACAACTAACAAACTTAAATGGACGAGGTAAATATGACTCACAAATTTTGACGTTTCAAATCAATAACAAAATTACGCTTTGACAATTTGTCATGGCTTACTAATAAAATAATACAGTTTGTAGGCACGTAGGTAAATGGTTTCAAAAACAGTGTTGGAGATTGCCACGTGTTGCTAAGAAATGATGCTTTGAAAAAAATTTACTAATGTAGTTTTAGAGTGTTCATTAAAGTACCTCTTCGGCATGTGCCATTTGAGTGCTTTCTAGAAAACTTAGAGACAACACTTGTCTCTTAGTTGCTACAGGTTTGACATTTTAAATTTTTAGTAAAGTCACTAACGTGATTTCTTATAAACAACTGACTGTCCTCATTATTCACTGCAGGGAATAATGGATAGCATTATCCTTGAGAAAATACATACATAATGAGTACATTATTTAATAGTCGTGGACAAATGAAATTTTCAGTTACTTTCATTGTATGAAGGTGCTTATTTAAAAAGGCACTGTGCCCTCTTATCACGCCTACTATCCATCTCATTTGTTCTCTATTGAGCAGCTTTGATTGCCTCATTCCGGTAGATCGGGCCCAATGGTCATTAAACTGTGCCCATGGTCCAATCTCGTCAAACAGCCCGCTTCTTCATTACCTTCCATGCCACTATGTCCGATCACCCATATAAGTAAGTGCTCACACAACATTTTTTCGACAATTTAGTACCAGAAGTCTCCTTAACCGATTAAAAGCCATCAGAGCTACTTGACTGTCGCCACGTATATATGCTTGTTAACAAAGCCTTTGTGATATTTTCTTTTGCACGGAATAAAATGGTATATATCTCAGCTTGGAATATGCTTGAAGGGCCCCGAAAAATGAGCTTTTGGTGTTGAGACGTCGATTGATTGGTATATCATCCTAATCTCTCACATGGTAGATGTGTTTTATTATGCTTCTAATCGTCTGTGCTTGGGCACACAACTGTGTATGTATAGTTGCATAGGAAGGCAGCGACTGGCTGACGACCTGGTCTCTTACCAGTAGAGCTAAAGCCATTGTATGCCCCAGCCCCTGCCCTGTCATGTTCTACATTTTATTCTTCAGCAATCTGTTAGTTGCTTTTTTGACTTTAAGTTTAAATTCAATATGCAATGGTGTGATATCCAGAACTGCATCCATCGCAACTGTTGGAGTAGTCTTCATTGCTCCTATAATCCATAAATAGGCTAATCTCTAAACTTGATATAAGTGGGCCCTAATTGTGGAGCGCTTTAACAAGCACCACCACACCAAGACCGCAATTTAAGAGATACTTTACCTTCTCGATATATATCTAAATAGTAGTTTTTGGGCTTATATCCCACATAGATTTGCAAATGCATTTGCACATCCATAAAGTTGCTCAGGCTTCCGTCGTTGAATTTCCACATGGTCCTTGAATGAAAGTTTAGAATCTAGAGTTACCCCCAGATATTATACGGGCTATACACAACTGTATACCCATAAGGGAAAAAATTCCATTGTACTAACTTGCATTAGCTTTGTCTTGCTGGGTTTCACAGTGAACACATGACTGTTACACTAGATTTGAACTATATTGAGAGCTATATCTATGAGTCCTGAAACAGTTACTTCAAATTGGCCAAATCATCTGTATATGGTTGTGCGTTAAACCTACCTCGTTCAGTTACACCAGTAGACTGTCAAACACCAAGATTCTAGAGTAATGGGGATAGTAATTATGAGTATTGTGAGTTGAATTTTTATTATAAATCATAAATCTTTCCAAACCTAGCAAAAATAGTAATAGTACTCGAATTCTATTCTATATTTACCAACTGTAATAAAAAAGAAAAATTAGGTACCAGTAGATTTTGTTTGGTCTATTAAAATTCGGTTGGTACAAGGTGTCCCACGTAAAACTGAATCATTTTATAAAATATGTTATAAGTTTTTCCGAGTAAATACCCACTTCACAACACTACAATTATCATAGTCATAATCTGCTTTCAGTTTTTCTTTATCGAGTTACCATACCATATACAGATAAAAAACACGAACGTGCGAACACGACCATTGGAATGGGCAATATACGTTTGACCGTTGGCTGCGGGGTGGGGGGGGATCTACAGTCGCGAATCGGTGAGCGCGATTTAACACAGCTGATGCATGGCCGTGTTCTTTCCTTCGTAGTTTTATCTGTATAGCATGTCATAAAAACACGCAATAGTATTTGAATTTAGGGTATCAAATAATAATGAGAGCAAAATCATATATTATGAGGTGATTTATTACTCACGCTCAAATAATATTCAATATGAATTATTTATTCTTAAATTAACGCAGCTTCGACCTTTTTGTATTTTTTTTAATATTTCATTGCACGAGTTGACCTGGCCGTTCTTTAATTCTGTCTTTCTGAATTGGAGCCTTTTTTTCTTGGCGCTCATTTCTTTTGCAAATTTTGTCATTATCGCCTTCAATATCTTAGAGTATGTATGTGTTTGCTAGAGTCTTTGGAATATACTAATTTGTCTGAATCTCTGAAATTTGCTTCTAAAAGTAAAATAACTTTAATCAAAAAAAGGGGAGTGGTAGTAGCATGCAGCCTTGAGTCTTTGGAAGAATTGCTTGTCAGACGTTTGTGTTATCAATCAGTAAATTTTTAAAAGCAGTAAGTTTTTAAGTCCACAATAGCCTCAATATAGTTTTAATAGGTTTACATCATCCAACAAAAAGTCATTGTCATTTGAACAGTATCTGCCCTTTCCAGGCTTGGTCTCATTCAAAGTATATTTTTTTCTAAATATTTTTGTCAATTATAATGGACTCGCCTCAACATAGGAATGCCTACTACCGTTTTTATTGCTAATGTTATCCCATTTCTTTCATATGCAGTTTATATGTACGACAATATGTGGGAGTACAAGTACTTGAGATATATTTTTAAATTTCCTTCAAGGGGATATTTATCAAAAAGATTGTTTATCGGTTAACTTTGCTTTTTTCAAATTTTGTAAATTTAGAAAAATAATTGCTGTAAAATACAATCGGCGTCATTAATCTTTATTACGTCAATATTTTTTTAAATGAGCATTTTATTTTACTTTACGGATTACTAGAAATTATATATTATTGTATTGTATTTTTTTTGAGAAAAATCAATTTACAATTTATTACGTACTAAATAAAATTATTCATTAGTCTACAAACTATTTCTGAGATGTTCTCGTAAAAATATATCAAGGGGCGTTAGATCGGTAGACTTAGCAGGCTATTCTATGAATGCCCGTTACCGACCGATCTATCTTTCAGAGATATAGGTTGTTAAACAAAGTGCAAACCTCCTTTGTGTCCATTTTTATACCATAATCAAAATTTCGATCCTCTCACTTTTATTTAGTGAAGGTGGGTATTTTGTATTTTAATTATTTTAGTGCGCATAGCAAAAGCTAAACTAGCCAGTTTAAATCCAAACTAATGAATTTCGTGTTATTATTTATATTTTTGCATTTTTTTTGTTTATTTCACTGCCTTCTTATCTTTTTTTAGACCACATAATGTTAATTTTATTTTATTCATATCGCTTGTAAAGCGTTCTTGGTTAATAAATTTACATATAAATCGATTTTTTTTCAAAAATTTCCAATACAAGAATACAATAAATTTTGTGATCGGTAACGATAAAAAATGTTTTTTTAAAAATATTAAAAACATATGCTATTAAAAAAGACTAAAAGAATTGCCATAGAACAAAAGCAAATCAAGATTATATGCGCTGTAACTAATTAAACAACTTCTATTCAGACTATTTTCTGATATAGGCAATATTTACAAAATTACAGTCAGTTTTTTCCCGCCTGAGTGAAGATGGAATTGTGAATTTCAGAGAACTGTAGAATGCAACAGGTAGTTATTCCTCAGACATTTCAAAATTAAAATTTGGTTTCTGTCTTAGGGAACTCTAGAAAATGGTCATTTTAGCTCAAAGTAACACTCAAGAAAAAAATCTTGGCAATTAAATAACGAAATTCCAAAACCATTGCGCAGAACCACAAAAAAAAATTAAAAAAGATATCTCTTAAAACAGGAGTGTACTTTGAATTTTTTTGCTATTATGCAGGATTTTATTTCATTATCTGTATCATTTCCTTCTTATTGTGATAAAAAAATGTACACAACCGAAAACGGATAGAAAATCAGTTAAATAATTCGTTATGTTATGAGGTTTCCAATCGATCCATATTTTCAATTTTGTGTTTTAGTCGTTCAACGGTTTTTCAAAACTGTTTACTATTGAAAAACTGAAGAGCAGCGTATAAACGAACATCAAAATCAAACACACTCCTTTAAATATGCGAATGGCTTGCCAAGGGCGGATATTTAAATTTACGTGTTCTGTTTGTTACATATTTCATAGGAGGGAGTGAGAACAACTCATCAGTCAAACAAGTGAGATTTCTTTGAAATATACAAACCTACATTACTGCAATAAAAGTAACATATCAACAAAACAGTTGATGCTTTGTAGGTATCTACTTTATATTATTTCATGAGGTATGAATGAGTGACTGCTCACTAGATTATTAATTTTCAATATAATTATCTAATAACCTGAACAGTATGTGTGACGAACCTGGTGATAGTGTTGCCAGGGAAAAACTAGAACAGTACTGATTTTCAAGACTTTTAATCCAGATTTTTAATGGTATAATCATTTCTTTTAAGTGTTCTGAACACATGTACTAGTGTGTCTTTCTCTTCTCACCAGATTCTCGGGAAATCTGAAAATAAACACATTTTTTAATAACAACCTTTAACATTGAATTAAAAAAATATCAACAGACTTTAAAACATCTACAGTATGAACTTTCCATTTAAGATACAATAAATATTTTTGTATGGTATCTTTTTAAATAAAATGTGGATTTTTTACTGTTTAAATGGAATCAAATGTTGTTTTTATTTTTTGTAAAGCTAATATTGATTTTGGTCATTTTTGAGCTTTCACACGTTCGCATTCACGCATTATGCCGACCCTGATCAGTTTTATTTACTTACCTGTGAAAAGATAAACAACCCCGTGGTTTTCCTCTTTGGCCGCACACTACATACTTATTGTCATTGTTTCTCAATAAATATTCACTAAATAAATCTTTATAACTAAAAATCAATTATTAATCAATAACACAAAATCACTTAAAAACGATAGAGATTAAAATAGCAACAGCAGAATAGCATTGAAAAATACATTACTCAAGCAAACAAATTTTGTATACCTATTAAGTTTTAAGTTACGAAAAAGCATTAAAATAAACGCTGAAGCCTGGAGCCACGTCTGGTTTGTTTTGGATACGTTGATACGTAAACATGGAAATTGTTGTTTTATGTATCGGTCATAATAATCAGTGTATCTCTTATGGGTGTTACTTATCTTTATATTATTAATCTGAGAAAATAAACCATTCAAATGATTTTGGAGGAAAATCTATATAGCTATTGACACATAGACGATCAGTTAACACATATGGTCCAATTAATTAATTTTCAAGTTGAATATCCACAGAGAACCTGTGTTGAAAATCTATCTTCGAATTACTTTCGGATTTTCGTCGCTCCAAAAATGCATATTACGGAAGATTTTATTCCCGTTATTAGTAAACTGGCTTTCGTCAGCCCAAAGTACATTATTGAATATGCTCCGATTTTAAAAAAATCTAGTTGCAAAATGCAATACGTGGCGCAAAATCTCTATCCTGCACATTTTGCACTCTTTTATAATGATGAAATTACGAACATTAACCTGAGGATTATTTTTGACCTCATCAATTATCTCCTCTTTATTTTCAACGTTTGTATTAGGTCTTCCGATAGTAATTATGCTGAAATTTACGATTTTCTACACATGTCGGTGGACTCTTTCAAAAACGGTACGATGAGGATTCATTCATTCATTCATTCGCCGACATTCAGCTACCTATATTCAAATGTGATTCTCGGCATTTGGATAATTATTTTCTATTACTAACGTTAAATACCATAACATTGACAGTTGTAAACAAATAAAACTTGTATCGTTGACAACATGCAAACATTGTTTTATGTAAAAAGTTAAATGCATGGCATACTTGGATGGTAAACTTAAATGGTTCCGGAAATACAAAACAAAACTAGTTCATTATAGTCCGGTAAAGGGATTTTGTAAATCTCCATTCGTACTTCAAGCCTAACTTTTTGACCAAAAATTAGTTATAAGACGTACACATTAAGTATCAATGATCGAAAATTAAAAATTGACCCATAAGGGTTGTAAAAAAAATAAAACCACCAAAAAACGACTTTTCTGCAAATATCTCGAAAATGTAAAAATTACAGAAAAATATTTTAAATAAAATAGAAAGATATTGAAATTATCTATAAAATAGTCTTGAATCTTGTTTCACGTATTTGTAATAGAAAACGAGATATTTAGTTAAAAAATACGAAAATTAAAAAAAAATCATAATAAATAAACAAATTAACGTTTTTTTAACTTTTTTTTAAAATCGTATCTACTTGATGTAACAAATTTTTTGGAGATAATTTTTTTTTAAATTTTTTAAAAAGTTATATACAATTGTATTTTTCAATTTATATTATTTATGGTTGAAATTAAAAAAAAATGTTTTCTTTGGTCTTACATTCACTGAAGGTTTATCTATAAAAAGTTCTCTTACCATTTCCTTACCATCAATTTCAACCATAAAAAATGTAAATTGAAAAATACAATTGTTTATAACTTTTTAAAAAAAAATTTAAAAAATCTCTAAAACAATTAGTTACATCAAGTAGATACGATTTTTTAAAAAAAAGTTAAAAAACATTAATTTGCTTATTTATTATGAATTTCTTTTTAATTTAGTGTATTTTTTAGCAATTTTTAATTGTAAATATCTCGTTTTCTATTGCAAATACGTGAAAAAGAATCAAGACGATTTTATAGATAATTTCAATCTTTCGATTTTATTTAAAACATCTTTCTGTAATTTTTACATTTTCCGAGATATTTGCAGAAAAGTCGTTTTTGGGGTGGTTTTTATTTTTTTATAACCTCTATGAGTCAATTTTTAATTTTCGATCATTGATACTTGATGTACATCTTATAACTAATTTTTGGTCAAAAAGTCAGGCTTGGAGTACGAATGGAGATTTAAAATTCCCCTTTACCGGACTATTAATAATAATAATAATAATCCTTTATTAATCCAAGAGATCATAAAATGATATAGGACAAGTCAACTAGATAGTAATGCTAGTAATATACAAAGATACATAGGATATATCAAAACATTAAAAATTCTTCAACAGAATAAAATGCATTACTTATAAGAATTTTTTTAGAGTTGACAAAAACCTGTTTAGACTAGACACATTTTTCAATTCGCTACTTAACTTATTATAGAGTACACATCCCATATAATACAGGTTATGTTTAAATATTTCAAGTCTGTAGATCTTGTACTGCAAATTATAACCATGCCGTGTTGGATAGGCATGGTTAGCATTTAAAAGACTGAATGTGAGCGCTATTCTTTACAAATTTTAAAGTTTCTAAATATATAAAGGCAGAGTAATGTTAAATCTCTTGCTCAATAAAGGTGGATTTACATGATTTTCTAAATTCAATTGGAAACATATTACGTGATTATTTTTTCGGGCAGTATAAATAAACGTGATTAGCAGAAGGTGAATTTCCCAAAACATAATGCCATATCTTAGCTCTAGATTCAAAATTTGCAAAATAAAAATATCTTTACAGGATTTAAATTAGTTATAGACGTAATCTTTAAGCGCAAAACAGTTACTTGCACACTTATTGAAAATGTAGGAGACATGAGATTTCCAGTCGGGCGCCATATCTATATAGATACCTAAAGTTTAAAAGAATTCATCTGCTGTATTGATTTCCTATTTAACTTTAAAAGTAACTTGAGGTAAAATGAGCCCGGACAGGATGGAATTTGTATAGAGACTGTTTTTTCTTGGTTCATTACTAACGTTTTATTGACAAAATAGTTGTTTATGTTATTTAAAAGTAATGTTTAATTTCTCAAATGAGAATCTCTATATTTTCGTCACACACAGCAATGGAGATATCATTAGCAAACGCACAAAAAAAGTCTGATATACACTCATCTAAGTCATTAATATAGAGAAGGAAAAGTAATGGCCCTAATACACTACCTTGAGGTGTTCTCGTGTTTGTTGATTGAAATTCCGAGCAAGTATCAAAAAAAGTTAACATATTGTTTTCTGTTGCTTAAATAAGATTTTAATAAGTCGTTACATTTTCCACGTATCCCGTACCTTTATTAGACA
>JANEYF010004513.1:0-60381 GCA_029963845.1 Rhamnusium bicolor
TTAGACTATTTGTGTGATTTCAGATCCTGCAAAAAGTGATATGATTCTTGATAATAATCAGAGTTAATTTATTGAAATAATCCTTTACATCATTTCTCTTGAGATATACTTGACATTTTACTTATACAAAGATAAATAATTTTCCTTTGACGAGGTGAAATGGGAAAAGCGTCTGATGGATGACGTGTAATAATCGTTTTTCTTGATTACACAGTTCTACATTATTCTTACTTACATGAAACATACACATGAATTTTCATTATTTCCAAAGCATTTTTCATTATTAATGCTAAAAGCTGTGGATCCCTTATGTATGGGCCTGTGCGATGTTTTTAATTTTATTTTTTACATCAGCAAAGCGACTCATAAGAATAAAGATAAATATTTAATAATGAATAGATTTTAACAGCTTAGAATGCTTTTTTCGGTTATTAACATTTAACTTCAACTTCGAATACTTATTTACATTGAATATCTTAGACGTTGTTTATCACTTGAACAGGCGATCTGGTTGTGAACGGATCACTGTATGTATTAATTAAAGATGTCGGGTTCACAAAGACTTTTTCACTTTGCAACTTATATATGTAAGCGTGTAGATAAATTTCGTGACTTAAAATGTAACTGTCCATCGGTTCGATGTATTGTGTGCAATGTAAAGCTGGTGTCGACACATATTTTCCACTGGAAAATACATTTAAAATATGCAGAACGCCTACGAAATAAAAAAAACAGATTTCTGTGTGCTACATTTCTTTCACAGTACAGAGTATTTTGGAAAAAAATATGTACCAAAAATAGCTAATGGCAAATTGAATCCTATGAACAAAGTATACGTTTCAGACTCTGGTGAGCTCGTCGAATTTAATTGCCAGCAAAAGATTACAAACCGTAATTGTGGTAATTGTACAAGAACTAGTTACAAAAACGTTTGATTGGTGTAATGGATATGATGGATGTAATGGATGTGATGAATGTTTGTAGTTCACAATAGTCACTGATCCAGCAGCATGTGTGTTAAAAACTGGGGAATTGCTAAAATATATGGTTTATATAGAGCGTTTTTTTTTGCTTTGTTTTCTGTTGCAGTACAAATATTGTCCACTATTGAATATTAAACTGACAGATATTTCAGTGAAGTTATTATTAATAATAATAAAAAACTTTATTTAAACTGGCGGGGTGTCAGCAGTTGCTGGTATCAATCCCAACCTCAAAGTACGGAAGTTATGTATTCGTGAAAAAAATTTTGAAATTTTTTATTGCATTTCTGGACGAATCTCGACGAATTATGACGATACATAAAATTTCAGACAGAAAAAATGTTCTGTCTCTGTGTGTGTGTGTTCTCGATAGCAGCTACAGTTTTTGAGATAAAGCTTTCAAATTTGGTCCACACATTCTAGGGGTCAAGGAAGATATTGAGGTCGTTGATAAGCAAAATCGGTCCCAATGTCTAAAAAAAATATTAGTGATATTCCACCAATTTGACTTTTTTTGAAACATCAAAATGTGACTTTTTTGAAACGTCAAAAAATGTGACTTTTTCTAAACGTCAAATATTATTAGTGACATTCCACCAATGTGACTTTTTTTAAACGTCAAAATGTGATTTTTTTTTGAAACGTCAAAATATATGACTTTTTTTGAAATACCAAAAATTACTTTTATTGTAAACTCCACCACACGTCGAGTTTTACTATGGTAAGGAAGGTCTGATCCCCAAGTAATTGGCAGAGGTTTTTTTATTAAAGGATCAAACCTATTAGAACTAATTTTCCATATTTAAAAGCTCTAAATACTATAATAAAGTTTAGTTACTTCAGTCTCGCGACTGAGACTCGACCTTAAGAGTCTTCCGGAACTGACCCAGTAACCAGACCGCTTCTGATTTGTTCTTGACTTATGCCCAAATTATTTTTTTAGTAGAATTCGATTCCTAATCATAACCATGATGTGTTGTTAGAACGAGGTAAGTCTGTGTGAAAGAGTGTAGGAAATTCATGAGTTTTTAAAACTGTAGATATACTGACCCATCAGAAAACGATATTTCTGTATTTTGTTTATTTTTGATTCTGCTCTAGGAGAATACATAGACATACTCATAAACTGTTTTAGCTGACCTGCTTCTATAAAAGTATCAGTACACTTATTTTTCTAGGAAGCTAATTCCTCAATAAAAACAAAACAAGTTAACAAACAAAAATATATAAATGTACTTATATTCTTCTGGAATTAGTCAGAATTCCGAAATGGTTGGAATTTGGATTTGTGTTTTTTACAAAATGTTTACAAATCCTACAACATTGCAGATGCTACAAAAATGTGTAGATACTTAGGAGTATTAGTGGTAAGTTAACCTTTAGTTTAGTGATAAATTTAAGTATACAGCATGTCTCAGACGTTCTTGCCAAATGGCAAAATAATTAATAAATTTTTCAATTTATTTTTCATGTTAGATTCTAAAAAAAAATAATTTTACTTGTTACTATAACTATATTCAAGTGATGCAAATTTTACGTACGATGCATCTACAAAAAAACATAAGTGTTGCTAAATTCAAATTAAGACACTTTTGCATTAAGGGAATACATCAAACTAAAAACACAATTTAAAAATAAATGAATCGGTTTTTAATATTTTTGTATAAGTATTTGTGAGGTAGTAATTTACAGTCTCAACCTACCAGTTCGTTGGCTAAGCTGGTAACTTAAAAATCGAAATTAAATAGAGGTTTAATTGTGTATACTATAATGTTGGGTATTTTTATTTAAAACCATATTGCCTGTGACCACACAAAATTAAATAGAGGTTTAATAATTTTTATTTAAAACCATATTCCCTCTGACCACATAAATAGTTTGCAATAACAATAATAGTAAACAACTGTATTCTATAAGTGTATCTCCCCAACTAAACGCAGATAAATATTCAGTGTTTAGTCAACTGAAATTACAACAAAGTATAAAGCAGGTTTGATATAAAAAAATGATTACCCACAGTTATATGTATTTTTTTCATTAATTATTATTGAGGATGTAATAGCTTTAATTTATCTAAAATCTAATGTTAATATGAAAATTGTTGAAGTATACTTCGTTTAAAGTGTCTTGAATATATGTTTAATTTTAGCTACACACTGGTTATATTGCCTCTGAGGAGAACTGTAAATTATATTTGCCTCATATACTACCTAGTCATAAAATATTTGCATATTATAATATATACGTAAAACTCGAATGAAATAAATATTTTAGTCTAATTTAACTTTAATAAAACTAATAGAAATTGTTTGGGAACGTAAACTCAACGGAAGATATTACCATAACATGATTGATATATGAATTTTCATTTATATAACAATATCTGATTTTATCTCCCACACTCTTTAAGCATACTACTATTTTATCAGAGTTTAGTGTGCCTAATATTGATAATTTTTTATCGATTTGACGAATAGGCCCCTTGCACTTGCTGGATTTTAAAATTAATTCATATATGATAACACCAGCACATGAAATTACAACCCCCTTTATCCCTGAAGGTCTGAAATGACTTTGTGTGGGAGAGGGCTACACATTTAGAGACAATGGACACACACCCAATATCCGAGTATACTACGATTAATCTCTCTCACAGAAAAATCCCAGTTCCTCGACCGGGAATCGAACCCGGGACCCCCAGGTTTCGAGGCAAGTACGTTACCTCTAGACTACGGAGCCATGTGATATGCTAATATAGTCTTATTAAACATTAACAATTATCAAGTCTGTTCTAATAATTTCTACCTGGAAAATGTTTAAATTACTAATTGAACTTTTGAGATTATCAGATGCTGTGAGAACGCTGTAATATTGGCGCGACGTCACAGGCCACAATATCTCGGGATGGTGAAAGGTACGCCACCTAGTTCATGCATTAAGTATGGGTGGTTGTTTCCTAACATTATTTTTTAGTTTCTGGTGAGTAATATTTATGCAGACATAATATTATATTGTAAACTTTCCCAAACAGAAAACCAGAAATTTATACACTACACGAAAATAAAAATATTTTTAAGACTACTCCTCTTAAATTAAGACATTATTGTACTCATATATCCGCAAGAATAGATATTTATCCATCAAGGAAAACGTTATTCTTAAAAGTCATTATATTACTCTCCTTCTTTTAATAATAACTAATTATTAACTTTAGAATAGTGGTTCTACTTCAACTAAGAGGAAGTTTCGAACAATATTCAATACTAACTTATACTTAATCTAAGATTTCGTTTATTCAGTTCAAAAGTAGAGATATTGCGATCTGTTACATTTAACACTTAATGTAAGAAATGTGTCATTTCGTTCAACAACTGTATTATTTAAACAAAACTGATGAATTACTTGAATCAATAAATATTTAATGTTGACTGAAATCTTTTCTTTTTTAATTTAATATTGCGATCTATTAAATTTACCACTTAATGTAAGGATAAATTTCATTTCGTTCAACAATTGTATTATTTAAATAAAACTTTTTTTCCGTTTCTTTTTTGGAACTTACTACCACATGAATAATTCTTCGTTATCTAAAAAATATAGTTAGTTACCAGTATGTTACTGGAAAAACAAACCTCTGCGCTTGTGACTTTACATTAAAAGATTAGTCAGAGGGTGTTTTTTGAAACGTTAAGGAATTATGTTGTTATTTTTTGTCTCATATTAGTTGTCAAAAAACACCCTCTGACTAATCTTTTGACGTAAAGTCACAAGCGCAGAGGTTTATTTTTCCAGTAACATACTGGATAACTAACTATATAACGAAGAATTATTCATGTGGTAGTAAGTTCCAAAAAAGAAAATAGAAAATTCAGAGAATGCCACAATAACGTTCAGACAATATTTAAATAAAACTGATAAATTATTTGAATCAATTTGTATTTCTGGGATTGGCTAAGGACTTTTCAGAATTAGAAGAAGTTTTTATGAAGAATGACGTTTTATTAAGAAACCAAAAACAAAAAATGTTACAAGTAAGTCCATTCGTGAAAACACTGTATAGGAGACTTCAAATTTACCACAGGAAGACACATTATTTCTTTATAAGCTTTTAAGTGTTTTATGAATTTTATTCTCTTTCCGATTTGAGGAACAAATTCTATCCTCTGATCTTTCCAGTAAATTGTCCAGTTAGTTAATTTTCTTGACCTGGAAAATAATTATTTATATTATTAAAGTATAAGTAATATAAACAAATCATTGTAGCTAGCTATATAATAGAAAAGTATGCTCGAACTTTCAAGCAGGTATGGCATAACAAATTTTGTACATATGAAAAATTTCCATGTATATATACAAACTGTAAATAGGCAGCTAAAATACATAATAATTAATATGTTAACTTAGCATTTTTGACAAGAACAAAGAAATTTAATCCTACACTGATAATAAATTAATATCAATGACTTCTTAAAGTCATTGATTAATAATGTTATATATAGGTATACATATCAAGGTGCATGACTGGTAAGTTGCCATATTTCTTTCAAGAGATGTTAGTAGAGCTAATTTGCAACTGATTTAACTATAATATGCATAATGCAATACCTAACAATTTTTGAGATATTTTATAATTATTTTTTTTTTAGAAACTTCCCTTGCCTTTATGTGTTTCAAAAAATATGTGTCATCGCTTAAGCGGAGATTTCTCACTCAAAAATAAGACAAATAGTTACTATCAACCTGGATCCATTGCTGTTTCATACTTGAAATGCAGATTGTTGAAGTTTTATTATTATTTCGTTTCATTATGTAAAGAAAATATATACACCACTGACTTCTTTAGTTTTAGATGGCACAGTTATGTAGACAGTTATTTGCTTAAAAGAAGTCACCTCTTGATTTTTTCTAGATTTAGGTTTCGTGTAGGAGATAAATACAATTTTTTTTATGTAGGATACTTAATAGCATTATTATTTTTTTTTTTAATAGACTTAAAAAAGACTTTAAAAATTGCGTTTATATTCTACACGATGCCGATATCTAAAAAACGTAAAGAGGTGACATTTTTTCGGCAATTAACTTTCTACATAATTGGGCCATCAAAAACTAAAAAAAATTAGTGACGTATATATTTTTTACAGTTAACGCAAAGAAAAATATAACTTCAATATCTCAGAAATGAAGCAAAAATGGACCTATGTTGATAGGAATTAGGTATATTTCTCTTATTTTTAAGTGTAGAATCTCCGTTTAATCGATGGCACATGTTTTTCGAAACACCCTGTATCTCCTTAATTCGAGACAATGGACGCTCTACCTGTACCTAGTATTTTTGCATTATTTATGGAAGTAAAATATAGTTTTTTGACTCTTCATACAATCAAAAAGTAATATAGAAAATAGAGGAGTTTTTAAATAATTTGCACGATGTATGATTGGGTTGAATTTTTTTTCATAAATGTAGTTTTTTAACTCGTCTTTTTATCTTATTAAAGTATTTAACCTAATTTTTGTTACATAATTATGTAAACTAACGCAGGAAACTGAAATATTAAAGAAAGTTTTATTATTTTTTAATTTTAAAAATAAAATATTCCATAAACTATTACATCTCTAAATCAATTGCAAATGAGTTCTACTAACCTACCCTCAAAGGAATAAGCTGACTTACCAGTCACCCTGTATATGTATTATATAATGAAACGCCACTACAATAAAAATGCAGATCTTGACTATAGATTGTATATAATACATAAGCAAAAATTATCAAAAAGGAAAATAACTTGGGAAATCTATACACAACCATTAAACTTCAGATGAATACCTTTTCACCTACAATATTGTGACGTTATGTATTCATTTCTTGTAAAGTATAACGTATAATGTAATTAAAATAGCTTGCATGCAGTAAAACCCGAATTATTAAACTTATCTTCTAATATTGAAATTAAGGACTCCAATTCCCAACTTGCTAATAGCTCTTCCATCGGAGACTTATTAACTTCTATTTCACAGTTCATGTTAATATACTTCTGTTTCAAGTGTAACTTTATAAATATAAATTATTTCATAATAATCAACATCTGTGAATAAAGTACAGCACACACAATTCGACGCATAATAGGTAAGGTATGTCGTCTTTGTTTGGCAAAGGCATAGTGTTCTACCTCCCACCACTGCGCGATTCACTTGTTCCATCATTATTTTAGAACGCTTCACATTGAGATTAGTAAGTATTCAATCAAAGATAACAGTTATTGGATTAATAGTATGTATAATTCATCCAGCAAAGTTGTTTGTAGTTAGTAGTATTCTTATGTCAAGAAAAACATTTAAATAAGAATTTACTTCAAGATGTCCTTATACTTACTCTCACGGTTGAAAAGACTCGAAAGAAGTGTACTATTAAGAGTATATTTAATACATACTTCGAAGGAACAAACTTATATTGACTTAAAGAATTGCGCTAATGAAATTCAAAAATATATCTGTTCTTGGTTTACAATTGGTATATTATTGAAACAATGATAACTTATTATGCCAAGTACTATTATGCAAGTGATAAGTATAAAAATTCAAGAATAATCGATTACTTTGATATAGAATAGTTTTCTTTCCGTGTATGATAAAGTGAATTATATATCATTTTAAAATGGTAATGCGTAAACTATTATACGAAATAAGTATATCCAGCCCTCAGTTTAACAGCGACTGTGTCAAAAAAGTTTGAGAGGGGCAAAATATAAAAAATTGTATGTTCATTATGTGCTATTGTAACCACTCACTGAAGTTTTAATAACTTTGGTTAAAACATTCCTTAATAATTCCTTAATTTCTATCAAAAATATACCCATTTTTCGACACTCTCGTCACTTTAAATTTTAAGTTGTCATTTCGCGGAAATCACTTACATATTAGTTTTATGTAAAATTTTCTAGTCATATTTTTTCATCCCTCCGTTTTTGAGATATTCGCGGTTAAAGTGAGGGCTCGGTACATTTGAATCGTATAGTAATTTTATCGGAAAATGTGTGACAAAAAATAATATATTTTGCACTAGCCAAATTTGGGGGTGACGTCACACTACATTTTTCCTTATAATTCGTGAACGGCTGGAGATATCTAATGACGTTCTGGTTCCTAAATTTTTGTTTATAGATAGAATCAAAACCCTCAAATATATTCAATTTTTTTTCATACGTAAAAAATTACCTTTGTTAGATACCTACGTATAAGAATATTATTGACAATTTTGTGTCCCATGATTTTCAATAGCACCCAGTAGGCTCACACAAAATCCATGATAGAAAATATCGTCGTTAGTGCCCCAAAGTAACATAAAAATAAGGAAAACGTTTGAAATCCAGGATCTGTATTGTTACCGTGCTATATATACTTTACACATATAATATTTCATTGCCATGCATATTTATTATCAATATTATTAATTTTTTTAATTACTCACAAAAAATCCACGCATGCAAAACGCACCTTGTTTTCGAAAACTACCTTGGATCCCATCTGTAACTACATTTTTCTACATTTTCCGTTTCTTGGAACTTGGACAAAATTTTTTTCTGGTGTTTTTATTGAAATATTTTCACATATCGGTATGATGCACCAGTAATATGATGATAATTTAGAAGAATTGATCATTATAATTACTTAAAATTTCACAACACAAATCACAAATACGACTTGTTTACATTTAACAATATGCTTTGTCTGCATTCTGCACTAGCACTCGAGCCTTGTGACGTCACCGCATCGACTTGCCCTGCCAGTTGTGTTTGCACGCAAAATAAACTAATTCAAATTTTAATGTTGAAAAATATTTGTAAAAAAAAAAAATAAAAAAATCATTCACACATTATTTTTTTGTATTAAGTAAAGTTTTCAAAAACACCAAAATTATGTTTTGTGCATGGGCCTATATAAACCCAAAGCTACTCACTCATTTGTTTAGCATTTGCATTTGTGTATTAATGAATCCAAATAAATAAAAGAACCCCTATCAATTTGGGGATCAAAGTTTCCTCATAGTGCAATAGTAAGCTTTAAACTTTTGGACACAATTTCGTGCACTTTCTTTGGGCACTGACCTCCAAATTGTTAAAGAATGTTAAAAATAAACAAATTGAATGATCCCCTTAGCGCCGAAGTTTGTTATTTTTAAATAATTCGTGGGATAGTAGCTTAATTGTGCTCAACACAAAATGGCGAGTTTTAGTTTTCTAGTTCATCATCTATTAAGCTTCTCCATCAATAAGGAGAAGTTTGAAAAGAGAATGCATTGATTAATGATATAGTTGCGAGTAATGGATATTCTGTAATTTAATCGATAAAATAATTAGGAAACGTAAATCTAAAGAAACACTTCGACCTTCCTAGACCTCTCAAAATGAAAGAGAAAATCTGAAATTTGTATCGATTCCATACGAATCCTCTATTCACCTGTGGTATTGATGCGATTTTTAGAGATATGGGTATGACAATATGTAGTTCATTCATCAGGAAATAAACGACAACAACTTTAAGGCAATCCAAAAGACAAAATTAAAACAAAGGAAACGTCGGAAATTTACGAACACGCCAATGAAAAAGTGTCTTTAGTTTTTCAATATCTCTTCAAATAACGCAAAAAATAAAATAAAAACAATTCAAAATTTACTTTTTTTTCAAAAATCTCTAAAACAGTTAGAGATATTTTCAATTTCTCAAGGGCATATTCCTGATCACCAAATTCTGCAACTTTGCCCCAATTTAACCAATGCTGTATGTCTTAACGTCTCCGAGATCCATGTAGTGAGAAGCTGATTTGTTACAGCCTATGTATTCCAGTTCTAGTATAGGAATAATCATCGTGGAACATAATAACAACACAGTAATAAAAAAATCAAATATTGGGATTGATAAAATGCTAATTTTGAACTTGGAGGATATAGTATATCAGCAAAAAATTCAGATTATTGTATTTTAGCAAAAGAAAAAGAACCACAGAAAAATATTTTTTGACGCCATGTATGACGAAGGCCCTACAGAAAAAAATTTATACCAACAAATAGTCTTATTTCATCGAGATCTATCGACTGCTAAAATTTTCGGTATTAAAAGTAAATCAGTGTATTAAATGTTAGGTATAAAATTTTTATTTCTTTCGCCTCACAGAAATGTTTTCCTTATATTATTCCCTGTATATAATTTTATGGAACCTCATTATATTTTATGAAGCTTTATGTTCCAATTATGTATTATAAAGACAAGGTGTACAACCTATTTCGCAAATTATTACCCCTCAATTTTACTACTGTACGTATGTTTACGACAATTATTAATATCCCTTTAGAGAAAGGATAATTTCTAACATTCCGCCTGTCAAAACTGTGCCTGTACTCATTTGATCTAATAAATTTAACAACATTTATATTTATAAACAAGTATAATTTTATCCCAAATGACCATGGGATAATGATACTTGTTGTAAAGTCTATTTATAATACAAGTTCTTTGGACCCTCGTCAAAATTATCTAAATAATATTGTTTGCTCAATTAAAAATATTGTTCAGTGTTCAGAGGTGGTACTGGTTGCAAAACCTGTTGACGTTATGATAAGATAATATCCACCATAAAATTTTCATTTGATATATTTGCTAAATATTTTTCTCAGGATCATCAAAAAACTATTCGAATATACGGGATTTACTCGATAGATATTGAAAATTTTATTTATTGATTTCGGATCGGAAAGATAATTCCAGAAGTCAAAGCCTAAATAACCGTCAGATTTCCGTCTCCACATAATACAGTTAGTGGTATATCCAAAACATGAGATTCTGATGTAGTGTAATTCTGAATAGTGTAAAACATTTACATAAAACATAAAAAAACCTCAAGTGATCATATTTCAAAAAAATCGTCCGGTTAGATATTCATCCCTATATGAAAATGTGTTATATTAAGTAACCCAAATTCTGACGTAGACTATTTCAGGCAGAAAACATATTTATTTTTAGACAAGAAAAGCAACTTTCAGAGCTCATTGTTTAAATAACCGTCACGTTCAAGATATTCACCCCCTTACACAGCTAAAACTATATTAAAAATAAGGCAACATTATATTCTGACTTTGGATAGTATTTTTGAAAACTGGAAATAAATTAATTGCGTACGGGGAAAATAATTTCAAGGGCTCAAATTCCAAAGAACCGTCTAGGTCGAGATTTCCACCCCTACATAAAATAATTGATACATTAAAACACAGGATTCTGACGTTATAGAATAATTCTGAACAGTGTTAAAGTATTTATATACATAATAAAAACTAACTTCCCGAGCTCATATTCCAAATATTCATCGAGGAAGATATTCACCACTATATGAAAAATGTGTTATAAAGGGTTTAGCAACCGGTATGACACATTTACAATAGGTTGCCATGGAAAACTATTCATCTGACATTTGTCGGTCTGATATTGAACTTTTTTTGATGCCTGCATTTGTTATTATAATGGACATATTTCTTATTAATCAACGTGTTTATAGATTAGGAAAATTTGCCAGAATTGGGTTAATCGTCCAAACCCAACGAAATTTTCGACGAGAATGTTGAAAGGCGTATGAGATTACCAGTAAAAAAACAATTTTAAGATGGGAAAGTGCTTTAATAGAACGGGCAACATCTAGTCAAAGCTTAAAAGTGGTTTTCTAACCATTCACCTGACTTAACGACACTGGATGTATATCTGATTTATGTAGATGCACCAAAGATAGATGCACTACTGTATCTACGGACTATGTTTTATGGACATGTCAGGTGCATATATTCTATCTGTGAATATACATTCATATTTTGGGCTACTCATTTTTTTGCATCACTGCATTCTATGTAATGTATAGCACATAAAAGTGGTGACAAAAGGACCTGATTTTACACGTTATTTATATTCTTCTTGAATATACTCGGAACATATCATATATCTTAAATTACATTTATATACATGTTATGTATGTCCAACTGCTATATCGGTTGCTGGGGTAAGACACAGTTTGGTTTCAACAAATTGGTGTGATTGCTCATACAGCAAGGCGTAGCCGTATTGTTTTAATGGAAATGTTTCCTAACAAATTAATTTCGAGGTATGAATATAAATAGGACGGTAAGATCTCCTAACTTATCGATATGCGACTTATTTTTGTAATGATATCTCAAGGAGAGAGTATATGAGGGTCGACCCCAGATGATTCTGGAATGAAAGAATCACTGAAGAACTCCTAGTTAATTATGCAGAATTTCAGAAATAGATGAACACAGTGTTTAGAAGCCGACGGATGTCATTTAAAGGATATTATTTTTAAGAACTGAAACTGGACAAATATAGATATTGTTGCAAGCTTGTTTTATTTCGTCCTTTATTACTTCTTTTATCGCCTTATGAAATTGTATCATACCAGTTGCTGAACCCTGTATTAAATAACACAAAATTCTGACGTGATAGATTATTTCTGGCTGCAGAGAAAATGCTTGATTTGGACAAGGAAACAACCACTAGGGCTCTTTTTTTCGAATTACTGTCACGGTCAAAATATTCGACCTTCTATATAATGAAAAAAACCGCTGCTAATTACTTGGGGATCAGAACTTCCTCACCGTAGTAAAACTCGACATGTGTGGAGTTTATAATAAAAGTAATTTTTGACGTTTCAAAAAATCACAATTTTTGACGTTTCAAAAAGTCATATTAGTGGATGTCACTAATATTTTTTTTTAGACACTGGGACCGATTTTGCTCATCGACGAACTCAATCTCTTTCTTGACCTCTAGAATGTGTGTACCAAATTTGAAAGCTTTATCTCAAAAACTGTAGCTACTATCGTGAACCACACAGACGCACACACATACAGACACACAGACAGAAAAATTTTTCTGTCTGAAATTTTGTGTATCGTCATAGTTCGTCGAGATTCGTCCAGAAATACAATAAACATTTTCAAAATTTTTTTCACGAATACATAACTTCCTCACTTTGAGGGGTGAGGAAGTAATATACTAAAAATAATAAAATATTTTGAGATTGTAGAACGTTTTAAAGTGGAAAGATATTAATTTTGGCAGTTCAAAATTACTCTGCAACGTCATAATTATTTTATACAGGGGGTGAAAATCTCGACCCTGCGCGACGGTCGTCTGGAGTTTGAACTTCTGTGATTACCTTTCTAGCCCGAAATTAACATTTTTTTCACTAAAATATTCTACTACGTCTGAATGTTGACTTTTTTTACAGTTATATAGGGAGGGAACATCTCTATCATAGCGGTTACAGGAAAAATGATATCTAGGGGTTGTCTTTCTTGTCTAAAACTAATATTTTTTCTGTCTTTAGAATTATACTACAATTTTATAATCATATGTTTTGTATATACTGGTTTGAATAAGTGCACCACCAGAATTCGCGGAGAAATTTTGCTGGAATATCCAGAAAATTTTTTTTCATTATAGCTAAGAAACAATTAAAATTTGAACAAAAAGTTACATTGCTTTCTGATCTATTTTGCTTTTATTTTAAAATACTGATTATGTCAGAGCCTTTTTATTGGAAATTGACAAATTTGGACCGGTTTAATGCCATAATTTGAATTTTAAACACCTTTATAAATGCCTACAATTCACAGGAGTCAAATTTCGTCAGTTAAGCGATTTTGAATGAAGCCGAATAATGGATATGAGGGAAGCCAGGCATTCTTCAAAATATATTGCTAAGGTGGTTTGAAGAATGTCTACATGAGCGATAAATCCGAGCTGAACAACCACACTTAGGGAAGAATGCCATCTATGAACTTTGGCCCTACGAGATAGATTTACCACGACACGATCTGTGGTAAATCAGTGGTTAGAATATTAGGCTGGGGGAGGGCAATAGCGTCAGTATATCTACGAATTAGAGGTATTGAACTTCATTCCTAAATACAGTTTTTATGCCTACCTCTTACTCGACATGATCACGTTGTCAAGTTGGCATGGTGTAATGAGAGAGTGTAAAGGATACAGGAATGATATCAAACAATATTCAGTGGTAAATCTCGATTTTGTTTGTGTGCATAAGAGATTAAAACGCCGACCTGGAGAATGCGAAAATTTGAAATTCGCTAGTGAAGGGCAGGCAGCTCTTACCTAAGGTATTATGGTATGTGGTGGGATACACTATGGTAGTAGGTCATCGTTAGTCTTTATTCGGGGTAACTTGATGGCAAGGGTTACAAGAAGTTAATGTGATGGTGCTTCAATGGCCGGCAAAGTCATTCAATCTGCCTCCGACTGAACTGATATGTTGATCTACTTTGGTTTTTATCAAGCAAAAGTAAAACACAAAAAACATGTTTTCTTACTTATGCAACATTGATGATCATTGATCATATCGAACAGTTTTTGTGGAAAACACTCGACTACAAGTTTTTTGTAAACTAGAATACAATATTTAGTTTTTGTTATCACATAATAAATTAATTTTGTAATAATTAACTCAGGTTTTAATCGAAAATACATTAGTGGTATTACAATAAAGAAATTAGTTAAGCCAAATTGGTAACTAAAATACAAAAATTTTACAGGAGTTTAAACATTTTAACAAACCGTTTATATTTATAAAAAATAATTGAAGCTATAGTATCACCTCCAAAAAAATTTTGAGCTGATTTATTTAAGGTGGAGGTATTTTCGCACTTTTGTTAATGCAATTACTTCAGTTACAATGTCAAAGTGACATCTGCACGGAAATATTAGCGTACCAAATTGCAATAAAATCATACATCAGAGTATTTCAAAATTTTTTAAAAAACTAAAAAATTTGTGCCAGCTATGATACCCTCTAGCAGCTAAACGAGGTAAATTTAGATAAATCGACTTATTTTGACCGCAATAATCTATGGTAGCTCCTTGCACAGGGAATAATGGGACACCCCGTACATCGATTGTTTTGTATTATTTACATTTAAGGAGCAATATGCTCTTCCTTAACCACTGTACCTTTTAAATTTGGATTTAATTCTACTAACCAGATGTTCAGAATTATCTTAAAATTTATAAATAAAAATAAAGAGTTTTTTACATTCATTTGGTCGACTGTAAAAATTTAACTCTCAGATTTAAATAAATCTAACTTTTTGCTACGTGTAAATGTCGGCATTAACCAATAATCTCTGTCAGCTGTGATAATACATAGGAGATCGTCGATACAATACTGTTTTAAATCAGCTCTGATAGCAATCTCCCATCTCTATTTATTTAACGACAATGTCGCGAAATTCACCACATTATATTGATTCACTCTATATTTTCAGAAGAGGAAATAAAACAGACAACAATTATTTATTTAATCGCACTGACAAAATACAAAACCACGTTTCTTTGGTCCCTGGGCAACAAGATTTTTTTGCTGTTAACTTTACGTAACGTTTTGAAACATTAACAGAATTATAGGAGAGGTCCCGTCATTTAAGTGTGCTTGAAATTTCAGACCTCATGTAACTTTCTAAGTAGGTAAATGAGGCATTGTTTCCAACATTCCTGATCTATACACAATGCCGCAAATATGTAAAACGATCGTAATATTAAAACTTAAACTAAAATGCTTTGAAGCTTTAACATATTTAAGTTACTAGGAGTATACAAAATATGCAACAGCAAACTTTACAAAGCATAATTATTATACTGCGTAACCCATTAATAACACTTGTGCTTTCAAATGAATAGTTGTAAAATATATGTAATAAAATAAATAAGTGTAAGGTGCTATCGAAACACATACAAAATATATAAGTTTAGCCAAAAAGAAACACTTATTACAGGACTGTGCCAAATTTCGAGCGGCGCGGTGTCACAGAGAAGAAACATCTTTCAATCGATAATTTACAACTTTTTTTAATTTGCAAATATCATCTGTTTTGATGCTGTGGCACCCATTTGATGAAAATTAATATTAATAACCAGAAAAGTACAGGGTTATTCATTATAAATTACCCACCCCTTATCATCGTTATTAATGCTTATACAAAAAAAGTTTTAAATAAAAGTTGTGTGGTTATGACCGAATTTTGTTAAAGTGCCATCAACAGTACAGTGGCGTGCAGATTTCAGGGGATACAAAAAATAATAATATTTTTTAAATGGGATACTCTGTATATTATTAAATTTTTGGAATGATTCTTTGTTCCTGATTTCAAAAATATACCATATGTTACTTCTATCATATACCGTTTTTGAGTCATTAAATGTCGAATATATTAGTTAAACTAGTAACTGTAAATGTGAAAAAGTTAACATTATTACAGTGAGCTATGAAAATGACAACTATTATCTTTGATAAGTGACATTTCTTTAATGAAATATTCAAAACAGTTTACAGTGGGGAAGAAAAAAACCAAATATTTATACAAAATAGATAACAAAGATTTATTTAGGAAATTTAAATATAAATAAATGATAACTCATAAAAGATGTTCGATGTGTCCACCATTATTGTCACTGCATAATTGATAACGTCTTTTTATATTTATAATTGCACCGGAAATGGCTTCATTATTTACATTTAGATTGTTTATTTCAAGTCGAATCCTGTCTTTACTGACTTGATTATTATTATTATTACTGACAATGTCTTTTAGAAATCCCCAAAAAAATGTATCCATAGGGGTCAAATCCCGACTGTTAGATGGCCATTTAATAGGTTCATTATTCCTTATCCATATTTAGAATACATTATTCAAATGATCTCGAACAGGTAGGATACTATGCAGAGTTGGGGCAAGTCTGCATCCAAATTATATCATCACGTTCGGCTTCCGGAAAATGCTGCAAAAGAATATTTCCTGCTTCTGGGATAATTGTTTCCTGATACGTAACTCCAGTTAAAGTATAATCATAAAATATAGGCCCAATAATTTTGTTTCTGAAAATTCCACACCAAACGCTAACAGTTTTTCTTCCTGATTTTTTTATTTGTTTGACCAATCTTTTTCTGTTGTACTTGTTTTCCCACGACCTTCGATTTTTCCTATTATAAACTCTTGCCGTAGAAAAGGATGATTTATCAGTCCATAATATTTTAGTAAAAAAAATCGGGATCTTCATCCAACTTATGAATCATCTGGCGGCAAAAGGCCAGCATTTTCCTTTTATGAGCCTCAGTTAAAACTTATACGGATAAAATTTTATATGGTCTGTAGCCGTTATTGCTTAATGTACGTTGGATTTTGGAATTACTTTTACCTAATTGATCGACTCCATTATTTATACTATATTCAGAATTTTCTAAAAAATAATACAATGTTTCAAAAAAAGTCTATTAGCGAATAAATATGGATGGGCTTACCTTCGAAATTAAGCGGTATATCTAGCTGTTCTTCCTGGTTTGCTTGAACTACACGCTTTTTTCCACTAAAACTGGAGGTATTATTCACCTTTCGGTAAATATTTTTGAACGTATTTTTTGATGGTGTTGGACGATTTGGATACAAGACCCTATATGCTCTTTTTGCTGCACGTTTATTTTTGTTACTTTGTATATAACAAGTAAATATTTGGACTTTTTCTTCCTCACTGTAAACCATTTTGATTATTTCATTAAAGAAATGTCACTTATCAAACATAATAATTATGATTTTCATAGATCACTTTAATAATGGTAACTTTTCCATATTTACAGTAACTAGTTTAACTAAGATATTCGACATTTAATAACTCAAAAACGGTATATGATAGGGGTAACATATGGTATATTTTTGAAATCAGGAACAAAGGGTCATTCCAAAAATTTAAAAAAATATACTATTTTTTTGTATATCCTGAAATCTGCACGATACTGTACTTTTGATAGCATTTTAACAAACTTCAGTCATAACAACACAACTTTTTTTTCTATAGGCAATAATAACGATGATAAGGGGTGGATAATTTATAATGAATAGCCCTGTACCACACAACTACGGACGGCAGCCCTTGATTATAAGAGAGCAGGGTTGGGGGTCGAAATGAATTTGAATAACTATTATTATTTTTTTATACCTAAAATAAACTATTTATAATTTGGAAAAGGTTTTAATTTTGAAATTGGTTATAGCCAAAATAACTCTAAAATAAAACTTGCTTAGGACGCCACCGTAGCTAGATAAAGATATTTTAAGTATTATAAAAGCCATGAAAAACAATACTTAAGTACAATTATCAATTAATTAAATCTCGCCAAATATCTGCTGAAATGTTAAAAATAGGAGAAAATTAAACAACACATCTTAATAAGTTAACAGCTTTAATTAGGTACCAAATCCAGTAAATGTGTCTATGGCTGATAATTATCTTTCATTAAGGGGACCCTTCAGATACTGTCAAAAATAAGATATATAGATATATCAGCATAGTAATTTAGTGTTGGTAGAAGTTCGGGACTCGACGTCCCGTTGACTAACATGGTTACTTTTGTTGAAAGAAAAATGTTTTTCGATTGACAAATGTTCAATGTACTACTCTCAGAAGGCACTTTTTTGAAAATATGTCTAGTTTTTTTTTATTTAATTCGAAAATCATCCAGTAACGTTATTTTTGGATTTTTTTTTTGGTATTTTTCGTGAAAATTACAAAAATCGGTTTCCTGAGAGCAGTCCTTTGAACATTGTTCTATAAGAAAAATTTTTCTTAATTCATTTATTTGCTTAGCTTGCGTTCCAGTCGTCGAGAGCTTAACGCTCTCAAATGGATAATTTTTCAAGGTGATCAGTACTCTTAAGTTATTATATCAGTTACGACAATATTTCGACGTAAAAGTACTTTAAAGCTTACGGTTCAAACTGACAAAAAAATTATTTTAATTTAGGATCAGCCAATAGTCATCCCGCCCCGGTGAAAATATCAAAAGTAATATTAAATAATATTAAGTAAGATAAATAGTTATAAATAATTCAAGTTTAACTAACTGATCAAAGTATCAGATCACACGTAAAAAAATATATAATGAATAAAATGATTCACCCAAACCCAAAGTGTCAGATCACAAATAAAAACATAATGAATAAAATGGTACCACTTTTTACAATAAAAAAATATATTTAAGTTTGAGAAGTTGTAATAAAATATGTAACGTTCAGTTTGGTCAAATACAATTTATGTAAAAGTATACCTGGTGATTACAACATACTAAGGATTGATGAGTTGATTTCCACTTGAATAGCTCGGTGAAGAAAAAAGTCCTGCTTAGCAGCAATGGTTGGGAAATTTAGGTAAAGTTCATTAATCGACGTCAGTCTGGATCTTAGAACATACAAAAACGACTTGGACGAGGAAGCACATCCTCAACTGCAGCATCGTAGAGCAGAAAAAAACATAAGAAGTCATTACAGCTACACTTTCCACGGTGTGGATAATTCCATTAACAGGAAACGACATAAAAAACATTTGTCTCTTACTAACGAAACTTGCAAACCTATGGATATAAGAATATACCCCGTAGAATATTATATAAAAAAATGAAGAGAAAGTAATAATCATAAGTTATAACTTACCCCATGCAACCAAAGGAGTACAATTCCTTGAACTTTGAAAATGCTTACTCGGCGTTATCAGTGATAGTTCACCACTAAAATGGCCTTTTTACAAATTTAACATTATTAGCAGTTGCTGATGCATCTACCCTGGCTGAGTTTCACGTCGGGAAAGAACGCAATGGCTTCCCTTCTTTTAATTTACCTCTTAAACACTTACTCATACGTATGCCTCACATATTTTGTAACGAAATGTTTGCACATCTCGTTACTGTCTGTCTTTTGGGTTTTTGTCTATATTTAATGTACGCCCTGTATATCACTTTTACCTTTATTATCATTGCCAACAGCCGCGATAGTTGTAGAGAGCGCATCTATCTTCGCGCAACACACGCTTGCACCCGCAGTTTTTTTTTGAGGCTTTGGTTTTCCAAGCCACGCGAGGTTAAAAAGGAGGGATTCACGTCTCGACTGTTCAAGTAAGTGGTTGATTCTTAATAATATTGATTCGCTTTCTCTGCTAAATCAGATTGAAATAATAATATTTTAAATGCTTTTTGATTAATAATGGAGGTAGAGGGTAGTTATTTTAAAATAATTATCGTAACGTAACCATAAGGTTACAAATTTGAACTAATCGTTATGCGTAGTTAGCAGTTATCTTTTTTTGCTTGTTTTTTTAGATACCTGTTTTTGTTTCGGCCCTGATTAAATAGGGAATTGTGTGAAAACGATACTGTTTCGTTCTTGTATGGTTTTAGGTAACCAGGAGACTACCGGACTAATAAGAGCTGCACAAACGTCTCAAATCCCAATCTTGGAAGTGCTCCACCGAGCTAGGGTTTTCCAGAATTTGTCCAGGTTTTCGCTGGGAAGGAAGTCTGCCTAAGGATAGGTCCTATTACACTCTAGGTAAGTGATCAAGTTTTATTAATTTGTTGCTTAAATTAAATACGATCACATACCTAGGGTGTGACAGCTTTCTATCTGCGATAGTTTGTGCAACTCTCAGGTTGAGTAGTATACAGCGTATCTCATGTGTCAATTTTATTTTCTTATCTTATTGCTACCTTAATTATTAGTTTTTTTGGTGTCCTGTTCAAGGCAAAAAAAAAGCGATTTTTTTGTTGTTGTGAGAATAGTCCAGATTGGAATCAATTTGCCGGAGAAATTAGAACTGTGCCCCTCGGGCACTTATTCTATTTTTTTTTTTTGTCTAAAAAAGATTTATCTTAATTTTTTTATATTACGTTTTTCTTAATATTTTTTTTATCTTTTGCTAAGAATTGTACCCTTCAGGCACTTTTCTTCTTAAATATTTATTCATAGCAGTATAAAGTTAATTATCAATTTTTTTGTTTTTTTTGGTCAAGCATTCAAATAGCTGAACTTTTTTATTAACTCATTTCGACAATCATAACTTTCTAAATTCAATTTATTCAGTCAGATAATTTTGCTTTCCGTGTTGTAATCTTTCAATTCACTAATGTTTTTTCATAATTATTTTTTTATAAACATTTAATTAGTCAAACTGCATAGCTTGATTTTTTTTGATTTTTTGCTTTCATAGTGTGCTTTTCGTCTGTAATAATTTGCTCAGGTTACCCTCAGTAGTCCTGGTAGTTAATTTTTTTATTAATTTTTTTGTGACACTGGTCTTACATTCTTTCCCCTTTTTTTATGTAAATTACCATTGGACCACCAACTAGGGAAATATACCTGGAGGTTCCGTATACCAGTCTACATATTCCTGTTGGACCACTTGTGAAATTTGATACCGTGGAGGAGTGTTGTTGGTGATCTCGATATTAGGACGACCCACCAGGCAAGGGTTATTCCACCACGTCGTAACCCGAATACTCGAGGAGATTCACCCGAAAACCTCACCTTCGTCAGTCTGTCTGGTTCCAACAGTTGATCAACAACAAAGTTACGTAAGAACTTTCCATTGGTATCAAATATTTTTTGGTCAGAAGAAGTAATGTCAACCAATAGTCATTTGTGTTCAATTTTTAATTAAAAATCACCTTAATTCATTAATTTTTTTCATAAGTACATTCATCAAATTTAAATTGGTTTCAGATTTTAGATTGTAAACTAAATTCTTAAATGTTTATTGTTTATTGTCCATTTACACTCGTTAAATAAATTGTTATTATTTTTGAATTGTTGTTTAATTTATTCGTCCTTGTTTGTGTGTGCAAAAATATAAAAGTTTTTAGAGTTTTTTGATAGCTATTTTGGTATTCTATTTTTCGTATTTTCTATTAAATAAAAAATACGTGCCGCCCTTATTAGTTATTGGTAACAATTATAACTGTCCCATTACAATCAATTAAAATTTTAATATTAAAATCATTAACATTCAATTTAAATAATTAATATTCAATATTAGAATCCATACCCTCTGAGTGAGCTAACCGAGGTACTGTTACAACTATTCATTTTATTGTTTGCCAAATTGCAATAGAAAAGGTGGTTATAATTTATAATGCAGATCACGAGGCTCGCGCACTCATGTTAAACCAAAAGAGGAGGAAGATAAAACGTCAAATTATTCTAACCAAACTTTTACCAAAATTGTAAATTATTTTTTGAGAAAAATAGAATCAGAAAACTATCAAGGGATTGTTGCAGAAGAAAGCCGAGACAACTGCCTGCTGAAGAATGATGTTGTGCCTGCATAATTTCGTGAAATTTAAAGTTGAAGTGTCAAGTGCTCCATAACCGGAATAATTTATTGAGTAGTGCTTCGATTGCGTGACAAGTATTTTATTGATTACTTATGTTGTTTGATTTAGATTTTAAGTGCATGTAGAGCATATTAGAAGTAGAAAAATAAAAAATGTAAAAAATGTTTAATTGCTTATTAACCCCAATTTCATTAATTTCTTGAATTGAAAAAGTAGCATCGAGGATGTACAATGTTGAATGATTATTTTTGCTGTACATTAATGTGTTTACACAAAGAAGAAGGCGTTCCTCGGAAGAAAATATAGAAACTCAGTTTCTCATGCAAATGTTTTCACGTGTTCTCTCTAAGACTTTGTACGGGACAGTTGGATTCCTTTTTATTGTATATGATTCTACACTATTTATTTAATCAGTATCCATAAGTGGTTCAATTAAAAAAAAATTAACTACAAAAAAATATGTAGAAGTTTGGATTAATTTAAAATTACCGCCAATTAATCAACAAATAAGATAATGCACCCTGTGATATGGCCGAACATGTATTGTCATATTTTCTTTATTTAAGTATTGTTTTTGGTAGCTGAGAACTATTTGAGAATATTTGTGATTTTGAATGATTTCTTGAATTTGTACATTAATCTTTGTATTATATTAAATATTTTAATTTATATATAAAATAAAAGATAAGTATTTATGTATTTTCGAACTTAATGGATGTATATATTTTTCAATAATTGTGCATTTGTTAGTCTTTTTTATTAAGCTTTATATTCCACTTAATGAATTGGGAAGAAAATGATTCTATTATTGATTTACTATACGGTAACATTTTTTACAAATTTTTTAATCAAATTCACGCTCCAATACTAATCAAATAAAATCATCATAAACATTTGAAAGTTAAAAATTGATTAATAATTATTGTTTTCAATCGTCAATTCCGTAACAGCAATGTAGAATAAACATAACTTTTTTTTTTAATATTTAAAATGTCAGTTTTAAAACAGGTACAAATAAAATTTTCTCTTCATACTAGGGTAAAAAAAATTCTGTGTGAATGAATAATATATAATTGTATTTATAATGGGCCTTTTCACTACTTTTTAAATCTTGAAACTAATATGTTTATTTGAAAGCTAACTGATAGATATTCACCTTGTACAACTCTGTTTGAAATATAAGTCTCCCATTGTTTAATAAAAAAATAAACATTTATTATGGCAATTTGAACACCCATTTGACCTTGAAATTAAGTGACGTCACACAAACCGGAATCATGTTGGCAGCATTTGCCAGAACGCCTAATACTACTAACATCACACCACAACTGACACATTTTACATTGTTTACGGTTAGTTTTGTGGTTATGTTCTGTGTGTTCATTTACGAATTGTGTTTTGGTTTGTTTCTGCACATTATTGGAAGAAAATGGAGCCAGGGTTTTCTAAAGGAAATGCAGAAAATCTGCCGAAAGTTGACTTTATTATGGTGGACGAGTTTTTACATGTCAAATTTGGATTATTTATCAGCAGAAGTTAGGAATATTAAAACAAAACGGTAAGTCATTAGTAATCTTATTTTGTGTCAAAAAAGCAGAGAACCAACTTTGTACTACACCGATGTGTCATGTTCAAGGTCGTAGTCCCTTTGACGTCACTAAGGTGGGTTGCGTGACGTCACGTAAAAGCGCGCGCTTTATTTCCGCACTTTTGAGAAATCGTGCTCAAAAAAAAATACGGCAAGTTTTTTTATAAAACACTATCACATAAAGCAATAAAAAAAAATCTGTAGAAAAAGGCCCATTGAATAAGTAAGCCCCAATCACGTTTTCAAACAATACGTAAAACTGGCAACACTACGGTACCATCTTCGCTTTCATTGGCTGCTTGTGTTTGGTGTCAAATCTAGTGGGCTGACGTCATAAGACTATAATTCAAAACTTTATTATTTTTTAACCCTTTTCCAGAAGCTCAAAAAAATCCGGAAAAATTCTGTGAGCTCATAATTAATACTATCAAATAAACAAATAAAAAAATATGTGTCATATTATTCACTGCGATCAAATAAGTACTCTACAACTGAAAAATAAATGTATTGTCGGTTATTTACATATATGCTGGTTCACATATTATGCGCCAGTAAATAACAACGAAATTTGGCCCAGTCTGATATCATACACGGTATCTCACTAGGGAGTGCATCGATCGATATAGAGAAAAGAATACACACTAGAAAATGTTGACAATTTAAGGAGCTACTAATGGCAGTATGGCCAATTCAACTAAAATAATTACAAGAATCTGGCACTTCCGGTTATACCGGAAGTCGATACCAACTTGCTTATTATAAAAGGAACACCCCTATATATTTTAGAATTTTCAAAAAAGAGAAGAAAATTTGAGTCAAAAACGTGTAAATTCCCTATACCCTATACCCAGCCGTTTCAGAGATATTTGACATTTTAAAAGAAATTTTGACAGATGTAATGGTTTACAATAACCTTTATAACTTTCTTCGTGCAAAAATACTCATTTGCTTTTTGGCATGGAGAAAGACCATAAGGTGAGCTATGCTATACAGTTTAAAGAAATTCAATAATATTATACCAAGTGTTCCATTTTTGACGTTACATTTTATAAACTTCAAACCTCGAAAACTTGCTTAAGTCAAATGGAACATACTATATTTCTTTACATCAAAGTTATGTAAAATTAAATTCCTTTTTTTTGATATCAGCATTATGAGGGTTTAAGTTACAACTTTTTGAAATATTTGCGATTTTCTTTGAGAAATTCAAGAATTTTTAGTAAAAATTTTATCAAATTAGCCATAATTAGAAACAATCAGTAATTCAATCATCCTCTTATGTCAAAAAAATGTCACTGCGTTTAAATTACACCCACGAAGACTTTTTGAATTTGTTGATTATATATGGAGAATGTGATACAGTAATTTCAAGAACTTGTAGTATATTTGCTATTCAATATCCACAAAAATGGACACCGTCACCATATCAGAAAAAAGAAATTTAATTATACATAACTTCATGTAAAAAAATACTGGGTGTTCCATTTGACTTAAGTAAGTTTTCGCGGTTTGAAGTTTACAAGATATAACGTCAAAAATAGTACACTTGATGTATATTGGTATATTATTGAATTTCTTTAAACTGTATAACGTAGCTCACCTTATAGTCCTTCTGCATGCTTAAAAGAAAATACGTATTTTCTATATGAAGAAAGTTAGAAAGGTTATTGTAAACCATTACACTTGTAACATTTTTTTTAACACGCTTTTATATTAGCTTCACTTGTATGTTTGTTTGTTTGTTTGTTTGTTTGTTTGTAACCGACTCTTTGGACTCGATTTTGACCCACTTTAAACGGACAGATTTAATTGAAACTTTGTACACATACGAAGAACCGGTAACAATACAATAATTTGATAAGTTTATATCATTATCCTGATCAGGATCGCCAGTCCTTTCCTCACGTATCCACTGCGTGAGAGCAAGAGGCTTAATATTGTAAGTATATTCCGTGATTCTCAGTTAGGTCGTTGGCCGAGCGGGCAAGTCTTAGTCGACGCGAAACGACGGACTCCTCGGGCGTGAGTTCAAATCCCATGGCTGAAATTAAAAAATATTTTTTTTCAGAAATATCTGTTGGATCGTAATATGTTATAATATCAGCATCAATAAGCAATATAAATATAGTTTAAAAAAACTACAAAACACGCTGTCATAGCACATCAAACTAAAAAGTGAAAAATAAATATAGTTTAAAAAAACTAAAAAACACGCTTTTAAAGCACATCAAACTAAAAAGTGAAAAATAATTATTAATATAAACTGAAAACAATAATGAATGAAAAATACTAGTATTATTGTGAAAAAAGCGTGGGGCGCTTTGTGCCATATTTTTCGTATATCGAGCAACCCACGCTTTTTTCACAATAATACTAGTATTTTTCGTTCATTATTGTTTTCAGTTTATATTAATAATTATTTTTCACTTTTTAGTTTGATGTGCTTTAAAAGCGTGTTTATTAGTTTTTTTAAACTATATTTATTAATATGTCAAATATCTTTGAAACGGCTGGGTTTAGGCATGGGGTATCCTAAACGATTTTGACTCAGAATTTTTGCTCTTCGAAAACCCTAAAATATATAAGGCATTTCATGTAAAATAAGAAAATTGGTATCGACTTCAAGTATAACCGAAAGCGCCAGATGCTTGTTATTATTTTAGTTGAATTGACCACACTGCCATTAGTAATTCTCTGAATTTTAAAAATTTTCTGGTGCGTACTTTTCCCTATATCGATAGATGCAGTTCCTGGTGAGACACCGTGTATATATACTCCACAGAGGAGTTATGTGGAGAGGAAATATTTTCATGGGCCATTTTGATATATGGCTGCAATAGTGGCAGAGCTATTTAGTATATTGTTTAAGGCACTGAACTATTCAAATACATCGACTTCTTGCAAGGTTGCTGGGCTATATGTTCAGAAATGCGACACCGCTATTTTATGGAAATATCGAAATAAAATGTTCACAGAAAATTAAACACAAATCATTCAGAACATAGTGAAGTAATTTTGTTTTTTTTTTCTGAATAAATATGATACAACTTTTTAATATATTCTTTTAAACAATATTTTTTAATATGTATAATTTCCCATTCTTAAAGTAGAACATGTGCATCGAGCAGTTGTCAGCGTTACGAGCAAACAACATTTATTCTTTATTGCATCTTTATATCGTGAAATACGAATATTAAACTGGCAACTCAGCTGCAATTACATTAAATTTTATTTGCCGTTATTTGCAGACAAAATGGGTGTATGTTGGCTTTTTGGCATTTTGGTCTAATTTAAAATTTCCGTGGTAATCTGATTGAATATTCCAGACATCAAAAAGAAATTCTTGTTTGACTACATGCTTTATTAACTGTCTGAGCGAGCCAAGTCTCTCTAAAACCCTTCGCTTCTTTTGGTAGTCAAAGTAAAATTATTTTTTTGTCTGAATATGTCCTTTTCACGAAATATATTTCACTTTTAGATCGTAAATTTATTTCCAGAACGTTAAAATTGACACTCTTGTACACATTAAATTATGCACTTAAGCAAGTAATTACTGACATTTAAGCAAACAATTATTGCAAGGTTTCAGCACTTCATTTTTTTTTCAAAGGACAAAAAATATAGCAAGTGCAGTTAACTGAAAATTATAAATATAGACAAAATTGTCGGGGTTCAGCTGAACGCCAAATAAACTTTATTTTTTAAATAACGGGTCAAGTATTATAATAGTCTCAACAATATATACACACTGGCTTCTCTTTTTTAGTATAGGTTAGGAATAAGTAAAATGCCATATCATTATTTTGTGTCTGTCTGTATGGCTAAAGGCCTAATGCCAAAGAAGGGTAAGCAATTAATATGCTAACGGTTTCGTTGTGGGATCACTCCTTATACCCGAAAACCCTAAATGCCATTGAACTCTGTACATTGAATATGTCAGCATAATTTTGCAAATTGTTTTATTCCGGTTTTTACATTATAAATTACACATTTCGTTAAAGGTAATTTCTTTAATGTAATTGTTAACTTTTAATTATTTCAAATCTGTAATAAAGAGATATTTACTTAATACGGCTGAACGAAAATTCTACTATTCGAGCAAGAATATTCACCGCTTTCAAATAAGGTTTAAAGCTGCTATTACGTTTTATAATTAAAAAGTTACGGCCTGTGTAAACTCGTTACAAATTTCATCCTTTATACGCGTTAAATTATTCGTGAGATTATTCTCCAATATATTGTTGACGCTTGCTACATTTTATCTATATTTCATGACAGGCACGAACAAATAATTAATTAATAATAATTTATTGATGATATAATATTTCTTAAATAAAGTCCAAATACTTTAAAAAAAATTTTGGAATTTTTCTAAATGTCAACATATAATGGTGACCATATTATACTACAGTATTCAGGATTTGATCTTATTAGACAGTTATTGAGTCTTTTTATAGTTATTATGTAAACAAAATCTTGAGCTAACAATTAAACCATATTTTTTAAACTACTACAATATCATTTATATGATACAAGAACGATAACAGTCAATACAAATATCTAGGTCTTTAACTTTATATAGACGTGACAGATTTTCTCCGTTCATTTAAATAATCAAAGCTTATTGTGTTCATTTTCGCAGAAATTGTTAACACTACACATTTAGAGTAGTTCAAGAATAACTTGTTCACCACACATAACACAAAGATCTTTTTGCAGTTGTAGGCATTTCGAAACATTGTTAATATTCATTAAAAGTTTTGCATCATCAGCAAAAGGAGAATTTTAGAATACTTTATGGAAAATCATTAATAAATAACAAAAACAACAATGGACCCAGGTCAGAGTCCTGCGGTACTCCTGATGTTGAATTCATAGGAACTGAATTCATTTATCTTCATAAACATTTTCCTGTCTGTTAAGTTCGAGATTAGTAAATGAATTATAATCTCGTTAATATCAAATACTTTTTATTTCTTAATCAAAATTTTATCTAATTTATTGAAGGCATTTGACATATCCGCGTATTATTGACATGTAATTGCGAATTTTTGTTAATTGCTTCCCTGTTGTCTTGTAATAAATTCATTAAATTAGTTGCAATAGGCCCCATGCACAAAATATAATTTTGTCATTTTCTATTTCTTTAATACAAAAAACAGTGTGTAAAATAAGTTTTTTTATTTTTCTTTTAAAAAATTATTGAACACTAAAATTTGACAAAACAAGACAGATTTATTAGGGTTCAAAATAAAACAAAGAAGGTTTAGTGCCATATCCCCAAAAAAAACAATTATGCAGCACGTGTGCGTACACGTGTTTTGGAGTTATTGCCCCTCATCAGCGTAGCGTAGCTAAGGAATTGGATCTAGCATGAGTTAGATCAGAAACAAGATGTGTGTTGACTACGAAACACATGTCCGTAACTGCATAATTGTTATTTTTTGGGGTATATAGTGCCATATCCTTCTTTGTTTTATTAAAATTTGAATTAGTCGATTACGCGCGCAAACACTGCCGGTCGCGCAAGCCGAAGCAGTGACGTCACAGACCATGTAGTTCTAGTGCAGAAGCATGTATAGCATGTTGTTAAATGTAAACAAGTAGTATTATTTCAGATTTGTATTGTAATTACAATGGTCAATTCTTCTAAATTATCTATTACTGGTGCATCTTACCAATATGTGAAAATACTTCGATAAAACGCCAGAAAAAACTTTTGTTCGAGTTGCAAGAAACGGAAAGCGTAGAAAAGTTTAGTTTAAGATGGTTAAACTGGATACAAAGAAATATTTGGGAAACAAGTTGCGTTTTTGCATGCATGGATCTTTTTGATGTGTGTAATTAAAAAACTAATATTAAAAATTAATATTCAAAACCAATATAATATGTTGACATTTTTTGTTAGAACTAAATTGGATAAAAATGTAAGAAAACCTCAATTTCTTATTAAGTCGACGTTTCGACGATATTTACTGTCTTCTTCAGAACTAATGAGGTATTTGGTTTTTATCAACACAATCATCAATGTCAAATATTGTAAAAATAAATAAATGAAATAGCTCAACTTGTATAGAATTCCAGAGCAAATATTTCAGTGTAGTCAGTACAGATACAATTTTCTGTATTTTCAGCTATTTTATTATTTTTTTCTTACAATAGTGGATACGAAACTTTCATTGAATAAAGTAAATGGCATGTGTAAAGTATGGCATGGTACAACAGGGATCTTGGGTTGCGAATGATTTTTGTGTGAGCTTACTGAGTGATAATGAAAATCATCGGACATAGAGTTGTCAATTATCCCTTTTTGTGGTGAAACACATTTTTAGCAAATGTTCTTATTTAAATAGATTTCAATCGCAAACACAATTTTTACTTAAAAACGATAAAGAGACGTCCAAAAGTATATACATACAGTGTGTATATAAAATTCTTACACATATCTAACAGAAAATTTCTTATAATATATAAAAAAACATTTACTTAATATAGATTTGGGAGTTTTAATTCTATCTATTAACAAAAATTTAGGAACCAGAACGGCATTAGATATCTTCAGCCGTTCACGAGTTATAAGGAAAAATATAGTGTGACGTCACCCCCAAATTTGGCTAGTGTAAAAATATAACTTTCTTCTTTGTCACACGTTTTCAGATAAAACTACTATACGATTCTCACTTTAATAATAATATCTCAAAATGGAGGAGCGAAAAAAATACCACTAGAAAATTTTACATAAAACTAATAAGTGATTTCCGAAATAACTTAAGTTTATTGTGGCGAGAGTATCATTAAAAATGGATACATTTTTTGGTATAAATTAAGGAATCTTCGTAACCTTTTAACCAAAGTTATTAAAATTTCAATGAGGGGTTTACAATAGGCATATATCATGAATACTTAATTTTTTTTAATTTCTTCTCCTCCTTCGTTTTTGAAATATTCGCGGTTAAATTGAAAGCTCCATACATTGGAATCGTATAGACATTTACTTAATAACGTTTTAAAATGAAATAAAATACACTTTATCATGGTATATAAATTTCCGGTTTTTTTGTTTGGGAATGTTGCAGTAGGTATTTACATACTTAATACATGAACTAATAGGTAGCGTACCGATGACGACCCGGATATATTGTGATCTGTGACGTCACGCCAATATGTTAGTTTCTCACAGCATCTGATATTTTCGGAAGTTCAATTATTAATTTAAACAATTTCCAGGTAGAAATTATTGAAACAGATTTGATAATTGTTAATTATTAATAAGACTATATCAGAATATATGAATTAATTTTAAAAATCCGGCAAATGCAAGGGGGCTATTGGATGTTAAAGCCATGTTGAGAATTCGTTATTACCATTTTTACATCACAAAAAAAATAAGTCATAATTGATAATTTAAAAACCTTAGAAACTGAATTTAATATAGCCACTGGGTTTTTTTGTCGAGATTTGAAAATAGGTGTGATACCACAAATTTTCCAGCAATTTGGAAGAATACCAGTCCTGAAACATAAATTAAATAAATACTCTTGAGGTATGGCTAAAGCGTCGATGCAAACTTTTATTATACAGGGTGTTAATTAATTATATGCAAGTGAAAATCACGAAAACAAAAAGAGGTAGCTAAAATCTGGTTACGCCGTTGAATTTTTTCTCGGAAAAGTAGACAAGTGGACTTTGGTGTAAGATCGCATGTTATATTATACAAGAACCCCCAATTTTATTGAATTTGGTTTATCCTGTACAGGGATATTCACGAAAGATTTTACGCCTCTTAACTTTTTTTACTTTTAATCCCAGAAAAAAATGGTAAAGACGAAAGTTATAGGAAGTATTTCTATCATCTCGACGCCCTTACCACAGAAATAATGAGCATCGCATTTCGGAGATACAAACCAAACTTGCTATTTTTTAAATAGAGCACCCTATTCATTCTTGGCTTTTTGCAATCGACGATTCGTCCAAAGTTGGCAAAATTTGTGGACCAGTGTAATCATTATAAAATTTGTCAGAAAAATATTTTTACTAGTATTAACATTTTGCGAAAAATTGAATTTAAAATGTTATAAGTAATACATAAAATAACAAATAAATTCTGATACATTAAACAATAAGACACATACATTCGTAAGGACCCTGTCCTGCATTTCAAAGGTATGAAGAAAAAAATCATACAAACAAATAATTAACTTTTATTTGAGAGCGTACGATACTCGTGTTCTGCACTGTAACACCGACACAATTTTTGTAACATAGTTCACACTACTATTTTCATATTTTATGATTGCTATTTTTGTGTAATAAGAGTTGAGGGATATTCCAAAAAAGAAAAACAAAAAAATCAAATATTCAAATTTGCCATCAGCCTTAAGAACTGTTCCTCACAATATATCAGACTTACCAGTACCAACTGCGACTTTAGATTGGCAAAATATTGTTATAGAAGGTAATGTAAATAGTTACGACTTCTCAAACATCCCAGACCAGTGTGCCGACTCTATATTCCAGAAAGTTTTATTGACCTCTAATTAATTGCTCAATATGAAATGAATGATTTGGCAAGTGACTTGGGGCTGTCAAAACAACAAGCAGACCTTCTTGGTTCCCGATTTAAGGAGTGGAACATACTGGCTAAAAAGACAAAGATTACGATTTTTAGAAAAAGAAGTGCAGCATTGTCTACATTTTATAATATGGAAAATTCACTATGCTTGTGTATTGATTGATATTGATAGTTTAATGCATGAAATTAATATCGAGCATTCCCCTTCTGAGTGGCGCTTATTCATAGATTTCTCCAAATATAGTTTAAAAGCTACATATATAGCTATATAATGGAAATTTAAAACCATCTATATCAATTGCCCATTCAGTAGCAATGCAAAAGGATTATGACAGTATGAGCACCAAAATTAATTACAACAAATGGTAAATATATGGGGATTTAAAAGTAATAGCTATTTTAGTAGAGCTTCAAGGAGGCTTTAAAAAATATTGCTGTTTTTTTCGTTTGTGGGACAGTCGTGCTGGAAAAGAATATTATGTGAAAAGAATTTGGTCGGAAAGAGAAAAATTTGAACCAGGAACAAGTAATGTTAAATAGGTGCCCCTTGTAGACCCTAAAAATGTTCTTTTGCCTCTTCTTCATATTAAACTTGGGTTTATGAAAAATTTTGTGAAGGCTATGAATAAAGAGAGTGAAGGATTTAAATACTTAAGGATACTTTCTCCCAATTAAGTGACGCCAAATTTAAAGAAGATATTTTTATTGGTCCTCAAATTAGAAAATTGCTTGATGATGTAGATTTTAAAGTAACACTCAACAGACTAGAACCCAGAGTTTGGAACTCATTTGTTAGCAAACTCTTAGAAAGAAACGCTTAGTTGCCTTATGCCTCTAAAAATTTCTGTATTCTCATTTAATATTTACTCCTGAAAATTTGGGTGCGGTTAGCAACGAGCAAGAAGAAAGATTTCATCAAGATATCAGGAAAATGTAAACTCATTATTAAGGACGATGGGATCCAGCCGTGATGGGTGATTACTCTTGGTTCTTAAAGCGAGACGATTTGACCCTCCATAAAAGAAAAAAAATGAACTGAGCATATGTTTTTTAAAAAATTGTTCCTATCTTTGTACATATATTTATGTAAGCCTAATATATGTCATATACATCATTGATATATAACAATAAATAGATTAGAAAAATTAACAATAATATTATTCCTGTCCATAATATTTTATTAATTTAACAAGAAAACGTTGCCTATTACGATTTTACGCTTGTCATTTCTGTAATTAGAAGGCTTTATTCCAGAGGGATATTCAGATACACCTTACAAAAAATATGTATTTTTTTTGTCCGCCAGGTAATCAGATTTGTGGCGTATCTACTCGTTGATCCCTATCTTGTTTGATACACTAATTATGTAATATGATACCCCTGTTCTTGTAGTTTTAGAAAGTATATAGAAGTGATGATTTTTTTGGAACTTCATATTTTCGACTTATGTGTACTTTCTGTCTTTCGGCCTAATATACAGCGTTTACAAAATAAGTGAGAAAAAAGTTCTGGGACATCGTTTGGAGACGTCTTTAGAAACTTAAGGGATGAAGCCAACCTCAAACAGATGGAAACTCTCTGAATATTTATTTGTTAATGTGAACGCATTTTAAATTCAAACTCTGTATAAATTATTTTCTCCAAAAGTTTAATTTGACTAAAATATTATATTTAGAATAATTGGAAACTAAAATAATTCACATAGGTATAAGTTATGCTGAACTACCTACTAATAGTATACCGGCTGGCCTATTAAAAAAACGAATCATATTTAAAGCTCTATAGCTCCGGAGTACACTGTGATATCGATTTGAAATTTTTACCTCTTACAGACAAAAGGTTAAAATATATTCCTAGCAAATATCATAGGTGTATGCCTATCAGCAACAAAATAACAAAATTTTAAATTTATCATTCAAATCTACTATTACAAGTTGATAATTTTATAAGCAGCTTAAAACAAAGTAGGCTTTTATTAAAACAAAAGTAACTGTCAGTGACATTTCGAGTTAGTTATAACATTATTATAAGTTTGGTGAAAGTTTTTTCCAATTATCTTGAGGTTCATTATAACAATGGTACCTCCTTTAACTAAGTCTGATCATTGCAACTTGATATCAAGAAAAAAATTTGTGTGGCAAAAGAATTGGGAATGAATTTCCAGGGAAGAGATGACCATTTTCTAGCATAAATCGTGCTATTAGGCGACTGAGAGAAACTAGATTAATTTTCAGAAAACCTGGTAGTGGAAGGCCTATAACTGTTTTTTTTTTGGCTTTCATCACCAGGTGCTTTAGCCAATTGAATTGTCTTTGTCATAAGAACATCAACCGGAACTCGTTTATCAAAAACTAAAATATCAAACAGATTAAGAATCAGTCGCAAGTCTGTACAAATTATTCAAAAACGGTTTGGCATTAAATGTTACAAACGGTTGCAAACCCCTGCAATTTCACTAAATACAAAAATGTTTCGATCATTACGAGCCTGGCGGCTTTATACGAATTTTTCGAATGCAGATCTACGACGTTACGTTTTTTAAGGTGAAAAAGATTTTATGCTCTAAGTCCCTCAAAATAGGCAAGATAGCAGTGTTTATTCAACTACAAGAAAAAGCGCTATTCAACCTGAACCTCTATATCACAAGTCTAGAATTGTAGTTGCTTTCATTAGAGTTTGTAATTCGTTGCACATAATACATCGAAAGGACTATAAGTATTTGCAGTAAAATTATTATAGTTATAAACAGTAAATACTGTTTGACTGTTTATTCCTTAGGATGGTAAAAGTAACCATATACGTCAAAGTAAGAAATTAACTAGAACGTATAGAAAATTACTACGTGGTTTTTCTTGAACTCAAACAAACATACAAAGCACCTACGTGTTATAAGGGTTTTTATTAAAACTATTAACGGAAAATTTCGCTGCAAATTATGTGACATTGCGAAATAATATGTAGCATAATCTGCTCCAAATTGTAATAATAGTTTTAATTTAGAGATGTACATGCGCAAACAATAAGTCATTATTAGAATTGTTTACCATCAGGTCGTTGTTTATGCGTTATATAATTACGTACGTATCATTTCATTTCATTCCAAAATGCTGTCCAGTACTTAAAACCTAACAACCAACCCTGTGATTTTATTATATTTATATTGTGAGTGCTATGGCCTATGAGTGGTGATTTTTATAAACATAACAAACTATGGATGATTTTGTTATCTCAATCTTAAATAGTTGGGCGTTGCTTGAATTAATTGAGTCATTTCGAGGTTTCAATATTGCAGAACATTTCAGGGGATATTTATTTATAACTTTTATAACAGCCAATATTGAGGAGGAAATTATCATTTCATTAATTGTGGTGGATACAAAAAAAAAGTTTCGTTAAATAATAACAACGTTGAGATATGTGAATTGATTTATTCTGAACTACAGTCTTTTCAGCAAGATATGGCGCGTTGTATCACTTGTGGTTTTAATCCACAAGAACTTCAACGAGTGTTGTGGTAAAAAAGAAAAGGGGATTAAATCGCAATACGCGATATACCAATAATCTCTTCGTAAAATATTTGGAGTTACAGTACTTAATAAGGGCTAACGTTTTCAGGCTCACTAGTTAGCGCCACTGGTCGAGTAAGGTTGTGTCAAAAGTTATTGTTATGCGTGGGAAAAGTTTATAGTGTTTTATTATAATTATTTTGTACACCAGCAAATAAGAAACCTTGTTAATTGTGCCTCAGTGTTGTGCAGTTCCATTTTGTTCGGAAACAAAAGGCGGACATATGCTTTCGCGAGACAAAACTCGCCTAAAACAGTGGTTGATAGAGATAACTTTACTCCTTCAAAACATTCGTTTGTTTGTAAGAAACATTTTAATCCTGACGATTATGCATTACCAAAGGAGTCTACTACAGAAAATCGTGAGTATTAATCATGTACATTCGTTGTTTTCATCAGACTCATTCTTGATATAACCTAACTTTATTGACATAAGACACATCTGATAAGTACAATAATTTCCCTACTGTGTAAGTAAATTACTACTTTCCCCTTCTGCCATCATTGTGTTAAATGTTTTTCAGCTAGTTTTTATAAAAATTACTAAAAACTAGCCATAGTAAACATTAATGTTCAGTGACATTGACCTTTCCGTACACTAGCACCTCTCGCGGTGAATTCAAGCACGTTAACTCTCATTGTATATGTCCGATGACTGCTTCGTAGTCATAGAACCCCTAGATTACCATTTATGACATGCTATATATACTACTATTGTACGTAATGGTTATAATATAATTTAATTTTTCACTAATTTATGTAAGAAATGTTGATACAAAAGGTCACAATATATCTTACAACATTGTAGTGATGCTCTAAGCAGTTATCTTGTCGTAACTAGTTATAACCGTTACAGTTACCGCTCCATAGCCGTTATTTTTAATGGATACTAGTTACTAGTTAACCAATATTTCTATACAATACCGACCAAATTCAAATTCAAAACAATTTTATTAATAGTTAAAGAAAACAATGTATATGGTCCTCGCTCGACACCCGGTCCATTACCAACCTAGCATCCCCGCGTAATGTGGCGACGGGGTAATTGTTAGGTCGGGCGGAGCGGGGCCAGTCCGGACTTAAAACTAAAACATTAACAACAAATACAACACCTAAAAAAAACATTTTTAAATTGTATAATAACTCCGAAAACGAGAAAACAAAGACGCATGCAAAAGCATGCGCCGTTGATATAAGACTTTAAAATAATGCAAAAAGAATATATAAAATTGTATAAATTTGTGTATAATAATTTTGAATTTTGACAATGCTTCGACGAGCCAAACTGTCACAGTAAAAAAGCTCGCCTCTAAACAATACTGAATTGGGTAGCGGGAATGTCCAACTCCGCTTATTTTTGGGTATTTAATGATATTTCGTGTATATGATAATATGCCGCAATTTACTGATGGTTTGCTTATAATTTGGAATAAATTTTTGGGGAATATTTGATAACAAAAACGAACAAAAAGAAAATAAGAGAAAAGTGAGAACAAAATTTGGAATTTTGGAGCCCCTTTTATAATGTGGGAGTGTCCTCCCATTTTGTGGGAAGACCGTGGTCTAAAGATGTTGTCTGAAAATTGGTAACGTTTGGTACGGTAATTTGTGTGTTATTCGAAATGGCGCGTTATACTCCCTTATTTGTGTAATGTTGGAGGTTAGTGGACAATCAGAGAGTTTAAATTCGTAAAATTTTTGTGAAGTATCTCTGATATAATCCACTATGGGTACAATGTCGTTGCAAAGTTGTCGTAATTCCCTTATGGGGGTATATCTTGTTGAGTTACTTATGAGGCGAAGGAATTTGTTTTCCAGTACCTGCAATTTGTGTAACGTCGTCGCGCTCGCAGAACACCAGGCCGGCGCAGCATATACTAGGGCATCGTATAAATTAATTTTTTATTATCCCTGTTTAGTCTGCTATTCCCCGCCATCAGGGGGTATAGAGTCCTGGACAGAGAATAAACTTTACGTATCGTCTCGTTAATATGTTTTCCAAAATAAAGTCCTTTATCCAAAGTTACGCCTAAATATTTTACGTCTTGTTTCGTCTTAATTTGGCTGCCCCCATCGAAATAGGTGTAATTATTTTATTATTTATTCTTTTTCTAGTGAAAACAATAGCCTCTGACTTGGCGACGTTCACCTTCACCTTCCACTTTGCGTAGTACTCCGACGCCCTTACCATGTGCGCCTTTATCAGCTGCCCAGCGGCCTGAGCATGGTGACTGTGACAGTATATGGCGGTATCGTCGGCGTACATCGCAAGCTTGGTGTTCGGGAACTGCGGAAAGTCGGACACATATATGTTATATAATTTTGGCGCAAGGACCGACCCCTGCGGAACGCCTGCTCTAATGTCCCTCTGTGTTGATAGAGTTTTGTTCACTCTCACTCGCAGCGTTCGGCCGTGCAAGTAAGAGTGTATCAGTTGCGTTAAATGTCCCGGAAAGTCGTACCGGTGCAGTTTATATATGATACCGGGCAGCCAGACGGTATCGAATGCTTTCTCAATTTCTAAGAGCACCATGGCGGTGCTCTTGTCAAGATTATATTGTCTCTATACAATACCGACCCGTGACTCCTGACGTTAACTGAATTCTGAATATACATACGTACAATATTCAGTTCAGTTAACGTAGTTCTAAGTGATTGGTTCAAGCAGTTACGCAATACGCAGCATCTGAATTTTCGTCACTTTTAAAAATTGGTACTACAAATTGGTAACAAATTTAATTTTAAAACAGTCTTTAAAAGAAACGTGATGAAGAAGGTGATATAAAAATTGGAAAATTCGAAATAATTTTTAAATTAATTAAAAACAAAGTAGAGATATTCTGTTAAAATAAATACATAACGTTGAACGAAACATAGGAACTATTCAAGTGTTCTCAGAATAAACTAACACAAATAATTTCTCTTAAAACAATGGATAAACAAAACTTCAAAAACAAAAAATAAATATTCTCATAATAAATATTGTAGAATAGAAATGCATACGTAAGTAAGTAAGGTACAGAATGTGCCAAAACATAAGTATCGGTAATCGGTACGCTGAATACAGCTAGATAACCAGCATACAGAAACGTATAAATTTTTTTCGGTTATCTCTGATAACCAGTAACCAGTAACTGATAAATTCGATGTGGTACTCAGTATCAAAAGATTACCGCCCAGTAACTAATTATAACAGTTATGAATATATCGCCCATCCCTACAACATTGTAGTGAAATAGTTAACAAAAACCTGAACATGCTCCAAACATAAAATAGTAAATATTATTACAAGTTTTAGTAGCATTTTCTACAATACGTCATGACCTAATAATTTGCAGTTCAATTTCTTTTTGAAATTTTGTTCAATTTATTATTGTCCCTATTTGTATTGTAATTTATAGTAAAACTCCATACAATTGTAGTATTTATGACAACACATTTTTTCCGTGCTGGAAAGGCAAATGTCGCTTATTTTTTACTAACCGACAAATGATAAAACCAAATGCAGATAACTATGTCCACCATTTGCGATAGATCTAATACCTGAAATGCGGCGGTTGTACTTGAATAATGATTATGTTTTTTTACGGTACCACGTCACATAAGGCTCTAAGAACATATTTCCTAGCAGAAAGCACGACATTCTTTATTCAAGCAAATCAGTGGCCACCGAATTCTCCCGGTTGGTCTATTCAGAATCGATTGCATAGCAAGAAAAATTGTATGCCTAAAGACGAAAACTGATTGTCAATCTGAAAGATCTGCTTCGTCGAATAGAAGAAATGTGGCCAGAAGTGTCCCTAGATTTAATCAGAAATGGTACTTTATAATTTAAACAAAATTTGCAGGATGGAGGTCCAATACAATATATCTTTAAGAGGGCTAATCCGACTTGTGTTTGTAAGGTAATTTTTCAAAATTTATTTCGTCCATACGGTTTGGTCAAATTACACCAAATTTGGAAGAGCGGTTGATGAAGGTGCACTAGTGAATACATGTATCTTATTTTAATTAATTTTCACTTCATGTAGGAAAAATATACACTGTAAATATAGGTAAAATTTGAATGTGACTAGCTCCATAATTATTGACATAAATCGGTAAAATTCATACAAGGCTTCTAGAATGAACCTTCATAATTATGTTCAGCAAGTTTCATATTTCTATTCCGTACCATTTCGTTAAAAATAATTTTCTAAATAAGTACCTTTGCCAGTAGAAATGGAGCAAGGAAGTGCTGCCTCTACTGGGAATCACACCGTAACTAAGCCGGCTATAAACTGCTTGAGTGAAGGTATAGTCAAGAGCAAAATGATTCAGCGGCGGATATATAAAAACAGCAAAAACCCTCCGTGAAATTTGTAATGGTGTTTTGATTTGATATATATATTTTAAGTATGTATTTACTTACTATTTTGTTTATATTTTGTAATTATAATAATAGAAAAAATAATAAATAATTATTTATGTACTTTTATATCATACAATTTTACATTAATAATAGAGAACTTGCCTATAATTTTAAAAATAAAAATAATACTAAAAAACATAGCGTAACGTTGTAATAAAACGTGTACTTCATAAAAAAAATAAGATTTCTAATTCCACGCGATCAGTATGAAGGATCTAAACAGCGATAAAATTAAAGTGGCTCGAAACGAGCTACTATTGACTGTGACGTCTCACCATATAATATTCGGTAGTCGTCGCGCCGGGAAGCAACACAATCAGATGTTTTCCAATTCCAATTTAAAATCTTTATTCACAATTAAGTAGATTATTTACAACTTGTATGGGGTACAGAGTAAAATTTATATTAATATATACATATATTATATACAGAAAAAAAGAAAACTAAAAATCAATTCATTCATAAAATACTTAAAAATAATAATACAAACAAATTAACAAAGTATGACATTCTATATAAACATATGTACAATATGGTGTTATTAGACTTTGGTTGATTTGTTAGTGACTGTTCTGATATAAATATATAATTGTGTTTTATAGTACCGCTTATTGTAGTTGTACAGATATTTTAAAATGACTGAACAAGGTTTTTCAAAGGGCCAATCTGATAATTTGCCTAAAGTGGATATGTTTATGGTGGCATCTTTTATACAAAATAGTGAAAGTTTTTCCCTTGGAGAGGTCCGCGGGGTCAAGGCAAGAGAAGTATGTATTTTTTTTAGCTTTTAGTAATAATTTATAAATATAAAATAGTTATGACTTGATCACGGAATAAAATGAAATAACTACAAAATGCTTAGTCGCAACTAAGCTTTTTTAGCAGACTTAGTCTTATGTTTGAAAGAATTTAGGGTAATTCTTTACAACAGCCACTTCTATATTTTTCGTGTTTTTTTTTGTACACACGTGTAAAGTGTCTCTATAGAAGACATTTGCTGCAAAGGAAATGTTGCGCAAATGTATAATTACCTATCGTAGGTATTTTCGTACTATGTTTTGGGGAAAGGGAAATAAGTGATTGTGTCGTGTTATCATTCACATAATAGATAAACGTAAGATTTGAATAGAATAAATTAAAGGGCAAGGGAAAGGTATTTGCAATATACTATATATACTAGAGGTAAAACATTTTACTCTTCGCAGACAGTAGTGTTATTGAACTTTTATATAATTGTTGCACATTCTGTAGGATACTCTTCGCAGTTTTTTGAAAAGAATCTTGTGTTTGTCTTATAAACTTCATTCTTACAATACCTAATGTATTGACTATATATTTAATTTTCTTTCCCGATGGTGCCGACTGTATTGGCGAAATGCGTGGCAGTATATTTTATAGTATAAACTAAGATTCATTCTTACAATACCTAATATATTGATCACATATTTAATTTTCAACGTTTTTTCATCTCCCGATGATGCCGACTGCGTAGGCGAAATTTGTGGTAGTATATTTTACAGAATTTTGGTGTCTATAGAAAATTACTTCAATTTTAGTAGCACATTGAAAATTGCAGCCCTCTGTAGATTCATATTTTTAAATAAAATGTCCTATAATTTTTTTATTTAGTATTTGATTTTTTTCAAAAACAATGGATTTCTTCCTCTAGCTAACACTAACTTATAGCCCAAATTTCAATTCGATCGGACTTTTCTTTCTTTAGTTATCGTGCTTACAAGAAACGTGACGGACGGACAGACGGACGGACAGATGAACAGACGGACATTTTGAAAGTTGTTCAGAATTCGATGACGAACGAAATGATTTTTTCTGTGCGAGCGATATTAACGATTTTAGAAATGTCCCGATCAAATGCAATATACTCTTCGTTATCGTATTTGCGAAGAGTATAATAATAAATAGCTGTTTACTTTAGCACCAGGAAATTACCTTTACTTAGTATCACTAAATTATATTCTATCTACTAATCTTATTTTCTAACATTGTATACACATTCTTTCTTTAATCCTAACAACGGTCGAAACCCAAAAGACAGCAGTTTTTATTTATTAATTAATAATAAATAAAAAAGAAAGTAATTATTATTATATTTCAGTTTATATTTCGAGTTGTATTAGTTTCGCGGAGAGCTTGGTTCCCTACTATATTTATTAACCAGAGTGTACATATCGACCAGAACAATAGATTTTATTGCTTTACTCTATCCCGTCGTAATGTGTTGCTAGTTCACGTACTCTGGAACCAAAATTCTTTTCTGCACGACGTTCATTTATTTTATATACGTCTGTCACTTTCGGAACTTCCTAGAGAGAGACACAGTCAACGGAGGCTTTTTCTTAACTAGGCCCCTTAAGTAGTAGTAGTATTAAAATATCCATTTCAATTTTGAGATTACTTGTAATTGGTTTTTTTTTTTACCTGAAAATAAAAATTTGTTGTATGCTTCTTTTTTTAAATGTATGTTTGAAATTTGCTAGGAATACCTTTCAACATTTGTCTGTAAGGGATAAAAATTTCAAATCGATAATCTCAATGTACTACGAGTTATGGAGTATCAAAGAGGATTCGTTTCTTAATAGTTACCTGGTATTATAGAAGTTGGAATTTAATGATTAAATCTCTCTAAAATGTCATCATTAAAATATTAGTAATAGTAATGTATTAATTAGTGTGTGTTAATAACGAATTATATTCATTAAACTGATATTTATAGCAGAAATTATTCCTGTCTATTTTAATTAGTTCTAATATGGAATATTAATGAATTTATTTATACTACTTGTCACTTTTATAAATTCAAATTGTATAGCATGAAAACATGATAACATCAATTTTATTATTTATTCTTTTATATTTTATTAATTATTTTTAATTATCTTATAATTACTGAAAAGTGCCCATCTCCCCACGTTTGTTGTGTAAATTTAGAGTGTCACTAGTGCAGTAGATGAAAGGGAAAAGAAAAAACATGCCTTTTGCGGTTCCTATGGTATAGCGAGAACCTACCAATTATTTCGATGATTGCTATTTTTGTGTAATAAGAACTGAGGGAAATTCCAAAAAACAAAAACAAAAAAATCAAATATCTGAATTTGACATCAGCTTTAAGACCTGTTCCTCATGATGCATCAGACTTACCAGTGCCAACTGGGACTTTAGATTGGCCAAATATTATTTTGGGAGGTAATAGAAATAGTAACGATTCTTCAGACAGCCCAGACCAGTGTGCCGACCCTTTGTATATTTCAGAAAGTTTTAGTGACCATTACATAACTGCTCAAAATAAATTAAATTGGCTACGTAACTTGGGTCTGTCAAAACAACAAGCAGAACTTCTTGGTTCCCGACTAGAGGAGTGGAACTTACTGGCTAAAAAACAAAGATTACGACTTTTAGAAAAAGAAATGCAACATTTTTCGCATTTTACAATATGGAAAATTCACTATGCGCGTGCATTGATATTAATGGTTTAATGAGGGAACTTAGTATCGAGCATTCCACTTCTGAGTGGTGCTCATTCACAGATTCCTCCAAACACAGTTTAAAAGTTGTATTGATACATAATGGAATTTAGAACCATCTATACCAATTGACCATTCAGTAACAATGAAAGAGAATTATGACAGTATGAGCACCATTTTAAATAAATTTAAATACAACAAATATAAATAGCAAATGGGATTTAAAAGTAATAGCCCTTTCAGTAGGGCTTCAAGGAGGCTTTAAAAAATATTGCTGTTTTCTTTGTTTGTGGGACATTATGTGAAAAGAATTTGGTCGAAAAGGAAAGAATTTGAACCTGGAACTAGTAATGTTAAATAGGTGCCCCTTGTAGACCCTAAAAATGTTCTTTTGCCACCTCTTCATATTAAACTTGGGCTAAAGAAAAATGTTTGTGAAGGCTATAAATAAAGAGGATGAAGGATTTAAATACTTAAGAGAACTTTTTTCCCAATTAAGTAAAGCCAAACTTAAAGAAAGCATATGCGTTTTACAGTGTTTGGTGACGGTTTCAGTTTTTGTGGATATCGAATAGCAAATGTATTACAAGTTCTTGATATATCAGACAGTGCTCTGTATTAAATCCGTAAATCGTTGTTTCAAATTAAAGTTAGTTGAATTTTTATTATACTGTGTTGAACTGTGTTGTAATCGACAATCTTTTAGAGGTAAAATCTTACATTATATGGTGATTATTAACTGTTATGAAGAATCTTAAAGTATTTCCAACATGACTATAATTTGCGGTATATGTACAAATACGATAAGCAGGAGAGATTCCTGTGTTTTTTGCAGTAAGTGCAAAAAACAATTTCATTCAGTGTGTATTAGTAAATCGCTGGAATTCTCAGATTTGCTTAATAAAATCAAAGGGCTCTCATGGAATTGTGAGGAGTGCATTAACTGCTGTGTCCTGGTACCTGAGGCTGAAATAAATAAATTGATAGAAGAAAAAGTTCTGAATGCTATTTCTACTCTAAATACCACAGTTGAATGTTTGAAATCAGATATTTTAAAACTCACTGAAAATAAATTTTGTAAGTGTGATGAACCTAAAAGTCCTGAAGTCAAACCTAAATACTCTGAGATTCTGAAAAATAAAACTAATCCTGCAGTTATTATTCAACCTAAAAATCAAGGTCAAGAGTATTCTCAAACTAGGTTCGATTTGCGTCAGAAAATTAATCCTGTCGACTCTAATATCCAGCTGTCTAAAGTAGTAAATGTTAAAAACGGTGGCATATTAGTTAGCTGTGTTAATAAGGACGAGAATGAGAAATTCAAAAAGATGGTCGAGGAAAATGTCTCTGATTCTTATGTAATCAAAGAAATTCATGGCGTATATCCTAGAGTTCGAATTGTAGGAATTACTGAAAAGTATCAAGATGATAAATTGCTTAAATGTATTGTTAAATGTAATAGTGGCCTTATTTCAACAGATTCTTTGTGTAAACTAATTAAATTATTTCCAACTAAGAAAACAAAGACATATTTCAGGCAGTTCTCCAACTTGATAAAAACACTTATGAAAGAGTTTCTAGAGTGGGTAATTTATTTGTAAACTATGACAGTTGTGCTGTATTTGATGCATTTGAGGTATATCGGTGTTATAACTGTAGCGAATTTCATCATTCTTCTAAAACATGTAATAATCCTATTTCGTGTCCGAGGTGCGGACAAAGTCATGATGTTAAAAACTGTAAGTCAATGTCTTTAACTTGTTCTAACTGCGTTAAACTCAATGAAAAGCAAAGTATCAAAGTTAGAGTAGATCACGCGGCTTGGGATACTAAATTATGCACAGTATACAAACGTGCTTGTGAGAGAATTAGAAATGATATCTTATCATCTAGTCACGGTCAATAGCAATTATTCGATATTTCTTCTCCCACTACCTCTGCGCCAGTTAACCATTCCGCAGCATCAAGTATCTCAGACTCGGATAGTAATCGAAGTGCAAAGCAATTGTCTATTTATTATCAGAACACTCGCAGTATTAAAAATGTATTATCTGATATCTATAACTCCTTTGCTTGTTCGCATTTTGATATTGTGGCTCTTACGGAAACTTGGCTTGACTCTTCTGTACTTGATAATGAAATAAAATAAATTTCGTATTATGCGTGCTGATCGAAATTTTACGGCTACAGGTTTTGCAAGAGGTGGTGGGGTACTGCTAGCGGTTGATGGCAGTTTCAACTCCTCTGTCTTAACTTTAAATTTAGTTGAGGCACAAATATCTCCCCTTATTGATATATTAGGTGTGAAATTAATTTTCATTACTGCGCACTTTACATATTTGTTATTTATATTCCTCCAGGTATAAATGCAGACGAGTATGAAAAATTATTCGACTTTATTTCATTTCTTCCATATGTTCAAAATAATAATGTGTTACTTTTAGGGGATTTTAATATTCCGAAATATGCATCTTATTTAGTAGATTCTCAGATTGACGGTAAGATATTAGCTCTAAATAATTTTTTGAACGTATTAAATCTTCAGCAACAGAACTTTGTGTATAACCTAAATGATAAACTTCTTGATTTAATTATATGTAATAGCAAATGTATTGTCGAAAATCTGATGATATTTTAACGCGTGAGGACAATTACCACCCTGCTCTAAGCATTTTACTGGATTCTAACTATTACTCTAACATTAAAACCAACTTTCCGACTAACGCAAACAATAGCTATAACTTTCGGAAAGCAAATTTTCAGGTGCTGTATGATTTATTGTTGAATGAAGACTGGTCTTTCGTTGAATCTTACGATGATATCTTGCCTGCTTGCAAGGCGTTTTATGATCAACTGTATAATATCTTTGATATGTGTGTCCCTAAATTTAATGCACCGCAAAAGAGACTGTATCTGCCTTGGTTTAATGGCAATATAATATTAAAAATATTAAGCTTAAAACAAGATATTGGCGTAAGTTTAAGCGAACAGATGACTGTGTTGCGCAGAATAATTTCAAACAACTTAGACATACAATAAAAACTGATATTGAAGTTGCTTACGCTAACTATGTCAAGGAAGCCGAAAAAAATATTGCAAGGGAGCCTGGTAAATTTTGGTCATTCGTTAAAAACAAAAACAAATGTACCAACATCTCTACTCAGATGTCTTATAATGATAAGCATCTCGACAATCCTAAAGAGATACTTAATGCTTTTGCAGATTTTTTCAGTAACTCATTTTTACCACCTTCTAGCAACTTAGATTTTACGCACAATCAGACAATCAACAGTTCCACAATTAATATCAGGTGCTTTGATGAAAATGAGGTACTTAACGCTCTGAAAAAACTAAAACTAAGTTAACAACCGGGCCTGATGGTGTTCCTGCATTTTTAGTAAAAGATCTGTGCTAGTATTTTTGCACGCCCGCTTAGGTAGCGTTTTTATTTAATCTGTGTCACAAACTGTTGTTTCCCTGAAATCTGAAATGTTCAAAAGTGTGTCCGATTTTTAAGAAGGGTGATAAACATAATATTAGCAACTTTAGACCAATATCTATCATATGTAATTTTTTCAAAGGCCCTTGAAATTTTACTCCATGATAACATTTACTATAGCGTTAGCAACCAAATATCGGTGTACCAACATGGTTTTATGAAAGGACGTTCTACCACCTCTAATCTGTTATGCATAACTCCAGTCTATTTCTGAAGTTATTGATCAACGCAGGCAACTTGACGTAATATATACAGATCTCTCGAAAGCATTCGACCGACTGGATCACTCCATACTGCTAAACAAAATATCTGTTTTTGGTTTTTCGCCATCTCTGTTATTATTTTGTCATGCTTATCTTTCGGATAGAAGGCAATATGTTGCGTATAATGGTTTCCAGTCTGTCGAATATATTGCTACATCCGGAGTCCCACAGGGGTCAATTCTCGGTCCCCTGTTGTTCAACATATTTATTAACGATATTGTGAATGTTATTGATGTGTCCTGTCTACTTTACGCCGATGATGTCAAAATTTTTAAAGTAATTTCTTGTTTGGAGGACTGCGATTTTCTGCAAAACAGCCTTTCAAACTTATTTAATTGGTGCGTTGAAAACAACTTAAATCTGAATGTGTCTAAGTGTAATGTTATGACCTACACAACTAAATCCGAGGCTGTTATGTTTAATTACAGTATTGACAGCGCAGTCCTTCAACGACCTTCTACTCTTGCTGACCTTGGCGTAATATTCGATGGTGAACTTTCATTTATACCTCACATAAATAATTTAGTGACTCAATCTCTTAAGACTCTTGGGTTCCTTATTAGAACTAGCAGAGACTTCTCGAATATCAGTACACTTAAAACTTTATACTTTGCTTTTGTTAGGTCTAAACTTGAATATGCGTCTCTTGTTTGGAACCCTCACTACAGAAATCACGTAGACTCTTTGGAGAAAGTGCAAAGACGATTCTTAAAACTATTATGGCTTAAGTCTGAGGGAGCATACCCGTCTATCGGTGTTCCCCAACAAGAGTTGTTGACTAAGTTTTCCATGACATCTCTTGAAAATAGACGCGAATATTTTTCTCAAGTATATCTATATAAAATCTTACACAATCAAATTGACTGCCAAGAATTATTAGGGAAATTAAATTTTCATGTGCCTAGTGTGAATTTTCGGAGAACACAAACTTTTTACGTCTCATTTTTCGCACTCGAATATTCTTAGATTCTCTCCTCTATTTACTATGTGCAACAATTACAATAACAACTGTGGGCAGTTTGATATTTTTCATTGCACTCTTAATTTTATTAAAAAATGCTATAATAACTACGTCTTTGTTTCTCTTTATTCTTTTTCCGTCTTAAACTGTCTGAAATTATTTTATTGTTATTTTTATACAACGTTTTATTGTTATTCTTATACAATGTTCTTTTTCTTTTTAAATATCTTTTCTATATACTTATAATGTATTGTATTTTTTGTTTTGTGTATTTTCCTGCTCTAGAAATGGGTTTACCTGTTGAGCAGTGTATGCAAATAAATAAATAAATAAATAAATATCTTAGGTCCTCAAATTATAAAATTGCTTGACGATGCAGATTTTAAAGAAACACTTAACATACAGGAACTCAGAGCGTGGAACTCATTTATAAGCATAGTCAGGTGATTTTTTAGGGAACAAGAAGGATGAGTACTTATAAGCAACTAGGAAGCGAACTTTCAGATTCGTACCAAACTTTTGGTTGCCGCATGTATTTAAAAAATTCACTTTCTGCATTCTCATTTAAATTTTTTTCGTGAAAAATTAGGTGCTAATCGACAAGCAAGTAGAAAGATTTCATCAAGATATCCGGAAAATAAAAATTCGTTATCAAGGATGATTGGATCAAGCCATGATGGGTAATTACTGTTGGTTCTTAAGGCGAGACGATTTGACCCACCATAAAAAAAATTAACTCAGCACATATTTTCAAAATTATTCTCTATCTTTTTAGATATATCTATGTAAAATTAATAATAATGTTATTACTGACCATAATGTTTTATTAATGTAACAAGAAAATGTTACGAGTTACGACTTTGCTTGTCATTTCTGAAACAGAAGGCTTTATTCTAGTGAGATATGCTATTCAGGTACATATTATATTACACAAAAGACATTTATTTGGTCCACCAACGAAACTATTGTTTTATTATTCTATTGATTCAATCTAATTTTTTGTCTGATAAGTTTCTTTTTCTTTTCACACGCTCTTATTAGCTTCACCTGTATGTTTGCTTGCTTGCCTGCTTGTTTGCTTGTTTGTTTATTTGTTTGTAACCGACTCTTTGGACTCGATTTTGACCTAATTTTAAACGGACAGATTTAATTGAAATTTTGTGCACTTACGAAGAACCGGTAACAATACAATAATTTGATAAGTTTATATTATTATCCTGATCAGGATTGCCAGTCCTTTCCTCACGTATCCTCTGCGTGAGAGCAAAGGCTTAATATGTGCGCATTCCATGATTGTCAATTAGCTCGGTGGTCGAGCGGGCTAAGCAGTCAGACGTGAAACGACAGACTCCAAGTGTGAGTTCAAATCCCAATGGCTGAAATAAAAAAAAATATATTTTTTTTTCAGAAATATCTATTGGATCCTAATATGTTATAATAGCATCAATAAGCAATATAAATATAGTTTAAAACAACTAAAAAACACGCTTTCATATCATATCAAACTAAAAAGTGAAAAATAAAATATAGTTTAAAAAAAACTAAAAAACGCGCTTTTAAAGCACATCAAAGTAAAAAGTGAAAAATAATTCATTAATATAAACTGAAAACAATAAAACAAAAAATACTAGTATTATTGTGAAAAGAGCGTGGGGCGCTTTGTGCCATATTTTTCGTATATCGAGCAACCCACGCTTTTTTCACAATAGTACTAGTATTTTCGTTCATTATTGTTTTCAGTTTATATTAATAATTATTTTTTCTCACTTTTTAGTTTGATGTGCTTTAAAAGCGCGTTTTTTAGTTTTTTTAAACTATATTTTATTATTTATAATCGACGTTGCTTACATGGTACAAATTGTCCTCTTGGCCATACAATAAAAAAAGTGGTAGTAACGTCTTGACTGATGAAATATGAAACTTTATGTACAGCGTTAGTCAATTTCCAGCCTAATCATTAGGACCTCGTAAACCATAAACTCAAAATAAGGTTAAATTTAGAGAAAAATTACGGAATTTTATGCTGCGTAATGTGACGAAAAAATCCGCCTGTTTCGTTTCCGTCATAGCTAAAAAATAACAAAATCGAAAAATTGTGTTTTGTTTTTCTTTGAAAATTTGGTTATGAAGAGACAAATCTGAAAGGCTCTTCTTCACAGCACTTTTCCTCTATCCGTAGGTGATCACAAATTTTCTGCACGGTATGTTGCTGCCTCAGAACCATCATAACCGAACTTTTTAAATGAGGACCTGGATACTTATTTCTCTTTTCACCAGCTTGTCATCTCCAAAACATAATTGTTTTTATGACATGTCTCAAAATCCATTTTCTAAAAATTTTTAAATAACGGACCGGAGTTTTATTTATTTTTGACGAATTTTATTATATGTAATTAATAAGATCTAAAAAATTTACGATTTCTCCTTATATCGTATTAGCTTGAATACTTAAAGTACCAGCTTGCCCTGCTACTAAATTGCTAGTACAAAATAATAATAATAATAATAATAATAATAATAAAAATAATAATAAAAGTGTATGGGGTGCAAGGGACCGGCAACAAGGGTGCAAAGGACCGGCAACCTCCACGTTGGTGCACCCTGGACAGGCAGAGGCAACTCTGCCTGACTAATGCCAGCCGGGAGTACCAGGGCTAACTACCCTGGTACTCTTTTTTGCTATGGTTCCATATAACCTCAGAAGGGCCCCTCACAATCGACCTCAGCCGGATGGAGGTCAAGGACAGATGGGAGGGGCCTTACCGAACAGTCCAAACGACAACAATGCTATTGTACATGGACGTTTTAAGTGGACGAGGGAACTAAAGGATGACTTCTGACCTGCCGCGGAGTAGCGAACTGAGCGAAGGAGGATACATGGCGCGATTGCATGCATCTTTGGTGCGAAATGCATCCAGAGCATCGCGCCTTCTCTCAACAACATCTGAGAGACCAAGTATCCTTCTTGCGCAGGACACGGTTGCAGGTGATCAGGGCACCCCATCAGCTGGAGAATTGCCGGCCGCAGTTCCACCGCGGCAAGACCAGCTGATGGGGTACATCGATAGAGTTCGCCGATGTTGACTTAAGGACGAGAGTTAGCCTTACCACCAGGGCTAACCTAAAGCCTGGGCCCTGGCTAAGATGGACGCGGTCATCGTAGAAATTCCGGAAGATGCAGACATCTGGCAAATCAACTGTGCCGTGTACAACCCGCGAAGCAACCGTCCCCGGGAAGGTCAATCAACCACCAGGAACCGAGAGAAGCGGCGTGTACAAAATCAGGAGCAAAATACAGTCGGCCAGACAACACCTTCTCGGATCCAGAGTGTGGTGGAATATAAGACGACTGGGAGAGTTTTTACTCCCAGAATCCGGCGCATAGCAGCCGGATTAAGACGTCAACACCATACTCTAAATCTGACAGTGATGCTTACCATCAAACGGCACTGTCTAGATAGAGAATCAGGCCTCATGGCGATAAAGAAAACATTGAAGAGGCGAGTGAAGAGTATGGAACAAAACAATTTGTTTCTTGCGATCCTTCCCGCCTCTTTCAGAAGCCACAAGACGTGTCGTCGAGAATCCGCCGACTGTAGAAGATGTCGAAACCTTCTGGAAGGGAATCTACGAAACGACGCGTCCATTCAATAGCGACACTCCATCAATTGCACACTTCGAGGCTCTGTGTCACAGACATCTTGAAGAGCCAGAAGAAGTGTGCCCGGTTATCAGTACGGAGGAAGTCCAACGGTGTGTTTTTTTTGGGGGGGGGGGGATTAGCCCAGACGGCATTAGCAACTGGTGGTGGAAGAATTTCCTTCCAATCACCGCCGTCTGGCGCAGTTTTCAACTCATGGTTAGACGAGGAGCATGATTCCGGACTGGTTCGTCGAGGGACGACTACAACCTGAAAAAACCCAAAAAGAGGAGGAGTCTGCCGACCCGAGGAATTATAGACCGATCCTTGCCTTAACTCTGCACAAGATATTACACGTATCTTGTATGCTAGGACGCTGAGGTCTGTTGATCCGGTCTTCCAGCAGATACATCGAACAGCGTGGTGCCAAGAAGGGCATGGCAGGTTACAAGGACAGCCTGCTGATAGACCGCTGTATTACACAGGATTCTGTGCAGCTTTGCGGAGATCATCGATGGCCTGGATTGATTACCTGCAAGGCATTTGATACAACATCGCATGAGCTGTGTTGTACTTGCTCAATGTCTTGCGGTACCAGCACCACTAAGTGAGATGCATAGATCAGCTGCTACCGCTCTGGAAGACCCGCTTCACCATAACATCAGGTGCACGGGTCACGACAGAGCAGGTGGCAATTTAGGGAGAGGAGTTTTCCAGGGTGACTCTGAGTCCTCTCCTCTTCTGCATCTCACTGCCGTTGTCTGTTGGGCTCCGCCAAACCCGCGGATATCACTGGGCCACCCGGCGACCGGAGGCATAAGGTCACCCATCTTGTTTTATATGGATGACCTTAAACTTTATGCCTCCGGAGAGCGCGAACTACAAAACGCTCTTAGGGTGGTCGAAGAATATACGCGGGCAATTGGTATGGAGTTCGGGTTGGACAAATGTGCAGTCGTCCACCTCAAGAGAGGACGATGCGGGGAATTCCCCTGAAGATGCGCAGCTCGCAGACGGAAGCATCCTAAGACATCTGGATGCCGGAGAGACCTATACATATCTGGGTGTGCAACAAAGGCACATCCAGGATGTATCACAAATAAAGATTCTCTCCGCGGCAAGTACAGACACCGCCTCCGAAGATTTGGTCTTCCGAACTTTCGGGGAAGAACAAGGTGTCTGCAACTAATATGCTTGCCGTTCCGATTCTGCTCTACTCCTTCGGAGTAGTAAAGTGGAGGGTAGATGAGCTGCGCCAATTAGATAGGGATACCGCAAGATGATGAATATTCACAGAAGTATTCATCCTAGATCGTCCGTTCCTCGTGTGTACCTCCCACGTCAACGGGGGGCCGAGGACTCTTGAGCTTGGAGTGTACGCATGGCAGAGTAGTACTGAGTATGGCATGTAACATACTCAGGAGCTCAGATCCCCTCTTGCGGTTCGTAAAACATCACGAAACTGTAGGAGTGGGAGCAGGATTGTTCAAGGCAGCAAAAAGAGCCGCAGATGAACTCGGTCTCGCATTTGACATCAGGCGAGGAGGCCGGCGAGGTGCTGATGTTGAGTCAGTCACCGAACTTCAGCCAAATCGTCTGAAAGCCCGAATTAGAGCTGCCGAACAGGAGAAACTGTTTCGGCAGCACGTAGATAAACCCCAGCATGGTGTCTTCTATAAGAACATAGAAACACTGGGTTTATCGACCAGGCTGACCTTCGCCTTTCTAAGGTCAGCAGGGCTTAAGTCGGAGACCGAGGGATTCATTATGGCCTGTCAAGATGGTGTTATCAACACCTTGGTCTACCGTAGCCGCGTGTGGCGTGTAGAGGTTCCTGATATCAACTGCAGGACCTGCCATCAGGCGCCGGAATCGCTCATGCACTTACTATCTGCATGCCCTATATATGCGATTTCGGCCTACATCCACCGGCATAACGCGGCGTTACATCTAAGGCACTCGTACGGAGTAGACCAGACACCAGTGCTGCCTTACGTCCCCGGAGATATTGAGTCCGTTGTCGAGAACGAGAAATGCCGGATTTACTGGAACTACTCGTTCCCGACTGTCAAGGCTAATCCAAGCCAACAAGCCTCGACAACAGATCCTCCTCGACCATCAACTCAAGGTGATGTATGTCATCGAGTTCTCGGCACCTGCGGAGGAAAACATCACCTTGAAGGAGGAGGAGAAACGGACTAAAATATCGAGATCTCCGGTACGAGCTCCAAGTGCTGTACCCAGGCTACTCGGTAAAGATGGTCGTCCTTATAATCGGTGTACTCCGGAGGGATAAAGCCTACGCTGCTCTCGGAACTGAAGATCATACCGGCCTGCCAAAAACCAGCCGAGTGGCTGGCAGGTCAATGCAGAAGGCGGTCATTCTGGGTTCTCTCCGTCTGCTTAGGGCACACGATTCTGGTATCTACAGTCACTAACCCTGCGGGATGTGGGGAGTGGCTGTAGTTGATCCGCCGGCGCGACTCCCGTGAGGCGTCGGAGGCCACGGGAGGACTGACCGGCATCGGGAAACCGCAAAAAAAAAAAAAAAAAAAATTTTTTATTATTATTTCCACTCTTCCTTCTCCCCCCACCCTCTCTTCTTTTCCCCCCCCCCCCCCCTCTCTTTCTCCCCCCCTTTTCCCCTTCTCCCCTCTCCTTCTCCTCCTCTTTTCCCTCCCCCCCCCCCCGTATCTTGTATGCTAGGACACTGAGGTCTGTTGATCCGGTCTTCCAGCAGATACACGAACAGCGTGGTGCCAAAGAAGGGCATGGCAGGTTGCAAGGACAGCCTGCTGATAGACCGCTGTATTACACAGGATTCTGTGCAATACAAGCGGAATCTATCGATGGCCTGGATTGATTACCGCAAGGCATTTGATACAACATCGCACGAGCTATTGTTGTACTTGCTCGAATGTCTTGCGGTAACAGCACCACTAGTGAGATGCATAGAACAGCTGCTGCCGCTCTGGAAGACCCGCTTCACCATAACATCAGGTGCGCAGCGGGTCACGACAGGAGCAGGTGGCATTTAGGAGAGGAGTTTTCCAGGGTGACTCCCTGAGTCCTCTCCTCTTCTGCATCTCACTGCTGCCGTTGTCTGTTGGGCTCCGATAAACCCGCGACCCCCCGCCACTTAAACCCCCCCCCTCCGGAAAGATTTGGTCTTCCGAACTTTCGGGAAGAACAAGGTGTCTGCAACTAATATGCTTGCCGTTCCGATTCTGCTCTACTCCTTCGGAGTAGTAAAGTGGAGGGTAGATGAGCTGCGTCAATTAGACAGAGATACCCGCAAGATGATGAATGTTCACAGAAGTATTCATCCTAGATCGTCCGTTCCTCGTGTGTACCTCCCACGTCAACGGGGGGCGCGAGGACTCTTGATCCTGGAGTGTACGCATGGCAGAGTAGTTCTGAGTATGGCATGTAACATCCTCAGGAGCTCAGACCCCTCTGCGGTTCGTAAAACATCACGAAACTGTAGGAGTGGGGAGCAGGATTGTTCAAGGCAGCAAAAAGAGCAGCAGATGAACTCGGTCTCGCATTTGACATCGGGCGAGGAGGCCGGCGAGGTGCTGATGTTGAATCAGTCACCGAACTTCAGCCAAATCGTCTGAAAGCTCGAATCAGAGCTGCAGAAACGGAAAATCTGTTTCGGCAGCACGTCGATAAACCCCAGCATGGTGTCTTCTATAAGAGCATAGAAACACTGGGTTTATCGACCAGGCTGACCTTCGCCTTTCTAAGGTAGCGGGCGGAGACCGAGGGATTCATTATGGCCTGCCAAGATGGTGTTATCAACACCTTGGTCTACCGTAGCCGCGTGTGGCGTGTAGAGGTTCCTGATATCAACTGCAGGACCTGCCATCAGGCGCCGGAATCGCTCATGCACTTACTTTCTGCATGCCCCATATATGCGATTTCGGCCTACATCCACCGACATAACGCGCTTTACGGAGTGCTATACTACCATCTAAGGCACTCGTACGGGGTAGACCAGACACCAGTGCTGCCTTACGTCCCCGGAGATATTGAGTCCGTTGTCGAGAACGAGAAATGCCGGATTTACTGGAACTACTCGTTCCCGACTGTCAGCTAATCCAAGCCAACAAGCCTGACATAGTCCTCCTCGACCATCAACTCAAGGTGATGTATGTTATCGAGTTCTCGGCACCTGCGGAGAAAAACATCACCTTGAAGGAGGAGGAGAAACGGACCAAATATCGCGATCTCCGGTACGAGCTCCAAATGCTGTACCCAGGCTACTCGGTCAAAATGGTCGTCCTTATTATCGGTGTACTCGGAGGGATAAAGCCTACGCTGCTCTCGGAACTGTAGATCATACCGGCCTGCCAAAAACCAGCCGAGTGGCTGGCAGGTCAAATTCAGAAGGCGGTCATTCTGGGTTCTCTCCGTCTGCTTAGGGCACACGATTCTGGTATCTACAGTCACTAACCCTGCGGGATGTGGGAGTGGCTAGGTTGATGTGCCGGCGCGGACTCCCGTGAGGCGTCGGAGGCCACGGGGGGACTGACCGGCATCGTGAAACCGAAAAAAAAAAAAAAAGTGCTGGAAGAACTGCCAGCCGTAGTCCCACCGCAGCAATTACCAGCTGATGGGGAACATCCTTTAGAGTTCACCAGTGTAGACTTAAGGACGAGGGTTAGCCTTAACACCAGGGCTAACCTAAAGCCACAAGACCTGGCTAGAATGGACGCGGTCATCGATGAGGAAATTCCGGAAGATGCAGACATCTGGCAAATCAATTATGCCGTATACAACGCCGCGAAGCAACTCGTCTCCCGTGAGAGCTCAATCAATCAGAGTGTCGAGAAATCCAAGCGGCGTGTACAAAAAATCGAAGGCAAGATACAGTCGGCCAGACAGCACGATTCTCGGATCCAGAGTGTGGTGGAATATAAGACGACTGGTAGAGTTTTTACTCCCAGAATCCGGCGCATAGCAGCCAGATTAAGACGTCAACACCATACCCTAAATCTGATAGTGATGCTTACCATCAAGCAGCACTGTCTAGATAGGATTCGAGCGCTCATGGCGATAAAGAAAACATTGACGAGGCGGGTGAGGGAGTATGGAACTAAACAATTTGTTCCGTACGAATTCTTCCCGCCTCTTGCAAGAGCCACAGCGTGTTGTCGAGAATCCGCCGACTGTAGAAGATGTCGAAATCTTCTGGAAGGGAATCTACGAAACGACGCGTCCATTCAATAGCGACATTCCAGCAATTGCACACTTCGAGGCTCTGTGCCACAGACGTCTTGAAGAGCCAGAAGAAGTGTGCCTGACAATCAGTACGGAGGAAGTCCAACAAGCACTTGTTGGTAGCAAGAACTTCACTGCCCCGGGCCCAGACGGCATTAACAACTGGTGGTGGAAGAAATTTCCTTCCACTCAACGCCGTCTGGCGCGAGTTTTCAACTCATGGTTAAACGAGGGGCAGCAGATTCCGAACTGGTTCGTCGAGGGACGTACTGTGCTTATCCCCAAAAAAGATGGATCTTTCCGACTCAAGGAATTATAGGCCGATCACTTGCCTCAACTCCTGCTACAAGATATTTACACGTATCTTGTGTGCTAGAACACTGAGGTCTGTTGATCCAATCTTCCAGCAGATATACGAACAGCGTGGTGCCAAGAAGGGCATGGCAGGTTGCAAGGACAGCCTGCTGATAGACCGCTGTATTACACAGGATTCTCTGCAATACAAGCGGAATCTATCGATGGCCTGGATTGATTACCGCAAGGCATTTGATACAACATCGCACGAGCTATTGTTGTACTTGCTCGAATGTCTTGCGGTACCAGCACCACTAGTGAGATGCATGGAACAGCTGCTGCCACTCTGGAAGACTCGTTTCACCATAACATCAAGTGCACAACGAGTCACGACAGAAGAAGGTGGCATTAGGAGAGGAGTTTTCCAGAGTGACTCCCTGAGTCCTCTCCCTATTCTGCATCTCACTGCTACCGTTATCTGCTGGGCTCCGCCAAACCCGCGGATATCAATGTGGACCACCAAGCGACCGGAGGCATAAGGTCACCCATCTATTTTATATGGATAACCTTAAACTTTATGCCTCCGGAGAGTGCGAACTACAAAACGCCCTTAGGGTGGTCGAAGAATATACGCGGGCAATTGGTATGGAGTTAGGGATGGACAAATTTGCAGTCGTCCACCTCAAGAGAGGACGATGCGGAGAATTTCCTGAAGATGCGCAGCTAAGACATTTGGATGCCGGAGAGACCTATACATATCTGGGTGTGCAGCAAAAGCACATCCAGGATGTAACACAAATAAAGGATTCTCTCCGTGGCAAGTACAGACACCGTCTCCGAAAGATTTGGTCTTCCGAACTTTCGGGGAAGAACAAGGTGTCTGCAACTAATATGCTTGCCGTTCCGGTTCTGCTCTACTCCTTCGGAGTAGTAAAGTGGACGGTGGTTAAGCTGCGCCAATTAGACAGATTACCGTAAGGCATTTAATACAGCATCACACGAACTATTGTTACATTTGCTCGAATGCCTTGTGGTACCAGAACCATTAGTGAGATGTATAGAACAGCTGTTGCCGCTCTGGAGAATTCGTCAACGGGAATTCATCTGCTGCAGAGTGGATCAGGACAGAGCAGGTGGCATTCAGGAGAGGAATATTTCAACGTGATCCTGAGCCCTCTCCTCTTCTTTATTCTCACTGCTGCCCTCTTCTGTTGGCCTACGCCAAGGCCGAAGATATCAATGCGGACCACCCAGTAACCTGAGGCATAAAGTCATCTATCTGTTTTATATGGAAATCCTCAAACCATATGCCTCTGGCAAGCGCGAACTATAAAACGCTCTTATGGTGTTAAAAAACTACACGCGAGCAATTATTATGGAGGTCGGGTTGAATAAATGTACAGTGGAATTCTCTAAAGATGCACAGCTTGCAGACGGAAGCATCCTAAGATATTTAGAATATCCCTCTTTTCGTGAGAAACCAACCCGATAGCTTACTCAAAGCTGATAATAAAAAATCATATTGGTAAAAATATCATTCTATAAATTGAATAAGAATGGGTCTATGCAATATTTTGAGGCGCAAAAGTAAAAGATCGTGCCTCTTGTCGACTTTTATTTCGAATATACAGAATCAGCGTTCATATTAATCCTCAGCTTTGTATCTCCATTGCACGAGTCTGGTTAACCTTATAGAAAAATTGCATAATAACGCTTCCATTAGAAATTTAGCGAGAGATATTTTTGTGGTCGGATTAACCGTTCGTCAGATAAATGGGAAACACCAGAGTATCGTAGCCGCTCGGGTTCTCACAAAAAAAGGATGTTCCGCCTCACGGAAGTTTGGGAACATTTAATATCCTTATTTGTAACCGCTCCGAGAATCACATCAATCAATTTACTTTAACAGGGTCAAGTTTACCAGACTCGTTGTTTCACCAACAAATAACAGCTATCTGCTGATACAAAGTGCTACTCGTGGTAAGAATATCTGTATAAGATAAATGACATCGTTATCAGTTTAATAATGTTAACGACATACTCCAGGAAATAACAGTCAAAAATGTGTTCATTAGATCCACTTCGCGTAAAGCTGATTTTTGTGGGTGTGGTCGTATGGTCTCTGGTAACATTGCATTAAATATCCACATGAATCCCAAAGTAGGAGTAGCTTCGTAATATTGTCTTTATATAGGGTGTATCGAAAAGATTGGGAAATTTACAACTTCACCAGCTAATTGATATGAAAAATAATTAAACAAATATTTACAATTATGTTTACATTAGTGCTGAATACCTATCTATTTTTTGTTTCAATAACGTTTTCGTGCTTGAAGCTGTCACTGAAAATTTACTAATAATTTCATACTATAAAATTTAATACTTTACAATTGTATTGTACTGCCCAGATATAAGTAAAAGACACGATTTAAAATCTAGATCATCTGTACTCTTGAGAAAGGCTTAAAAAGCCGAAACACGTATTATAATAAAATATTTTGAAATATTTAAAAAAAGCAAAAGATTCTTTATTGTTAATAATCTTAATGTTTCACAAGCGACCAACCCGGATTCATTTCCAATGTAATAAATTCCATTTAATTTTCTATAAATCATCCTGAATTAAATCATGACTTACATATATAATACACGTATAGCATTATAGCATTATATTTA
>JANEYF010004514.1:0-5000 GCA_029963845.1 Rhamnusium bicolor
GAAAAATAGAAGATAAAACACAAAAATCTCCCTGCTAGCACGAAATCAAAACAAAACAGAATGACAAATCTGAAAATGAATTTAGAAATGACAGAACGCTTGACAGAATAAACGAGGAAGAATCACAAATAATAAAATCAAAGTATGCGCAGAAATTGTTTATGAATTATTTCCTCAATCAGTTTTTCTCAGCCTCACCAAAAGGATGTAGTGAGGAATTTTGTATTCTTTGTTGGTGAAGTCTGGGAGAAAATTCAGTGATTATAAGAGAGCTGAGGATTTATGTCCTGATCGTCAGCGAGCAGCAGGTTCAATGATAATCGCAGAGGCGGAATTGGCTGACCTCACTGAGCAATGCAAGATTTAGAAAATAAAAAAAATGATTTACAGAGTCAATCAGACGTTGTATTAAAACAGCTAAACGATGTTCAACAAAAAAATTAATTAAAAAGAAGAAGCCACTGAAAATCTTAGAACAAATGGACAACTAGCTGCTAGGACTGATCATTATAACAATGAAAAATTGACCAAATATCAAGCCTAAATGACAATTTGCAAGGACTATTTGACAATTTCAAATAATAGTTACCAGCATTATCAAACAGCTCTTATCAGGGCTATTTCCTAGGAAATAGGCCTCCTGGGGAACCCGTCCACATAACAAAAGGGGTAACAAGCCTCAGTGTGCGACCCTAAACGTAGGAGAATTCATACAAAAATACTTTTTCTGTGAAGGTGAGAAATTTCTACCTTCGAATAAGTATCCAAGTGAATCTCGTACCATGGTGGTTTGAGCGGCTCACAGCTTTTAAATAATGAAACCTATTTTATAACCTATCTTATAACTTATTATAAATTCAAAATATTTATTTCATTTTTTTCATTAGTCATTTAAGTATACGCATATAGTTTTCCTAATGTTTTAATTCAATCATCTACTAAATATCATTTTTTTTAAAATATATTAATTGAATGACAATTTATTTATGCACATGGTATTCACAATTAAATATATATTATATTTACTTATGTACGCTGCTCAATTTTCAAAAAGCAAAAAAATCACACTTAATATTTAAATTATCATATATCACGTGTATCTTACGCTCTAAGAAATCAGGACTTGGGGAGTAATCATACCTCGGGCTCCCAACAGGTTCCATCACTATCGATAACATATCAATTTCTTCTGTAATAAAACAATATTTTTTATTATACATGCATGTTACATGTTGTAACGACCCAACCCCCACTCGTCTATTTTGTATCTAATTTATTTCTTCTTTTACTAAAGTGTCACCTAGTCGTGAAGCGACAGGTAATACTGAATTCATTAGCCTTTTTCGTGATCGTCTAGTTTTAGCGGTAGGACCCAACTTTGTTGTGTTGGCTGTAACTTCACAGGTACTTTTATAAAGTTTGGTATTACTTTGTTTCATTTATTGGATTTAGTTTGTTCAAATTTGATTAAGTTACTTTACCAATTAATATGAACACTAATCTGCACTGTAATTGATATATGTTTTAAAGAATGACTAGTATAAGTAAGATTTAGCTTTAGATTTATGATTACTGATTTACTTAGAATCTACTTTTGTACCTGAAAGTAGAAATAAGTCAAGGAAACTCAAATAACGTTGTAATACATTTATTTCTGTCGTAGACAACTGTCTATAAGAAATATTACGAAACATGAGATGAATAAAAACTTGTTGCATTTGCGGAAACTTCCGCTGAATAGTTGAAGTGGCATATGTAGAACTCCTACATATGGCAGACTAATATCCACAAGAAATACATTGATATTTAGCTAGTTGAAACTGCAAAGCAACCAAACCTGGTTACCTGCGCGGAAACTTCGCTTCGTAGTTTAAATAACATATGTAAAACTTTACATATGGTTGCAAGAGAACTTCCCTTGTGTGAGGCGCCAGAACGGCCCCGGCTAAAGAAGATGGACAGGTGTAGACAATTTATGTTTTAATTAATCTTCTTGCGGACTCGTTGTCACCGTACAACGGTACCATAAATACAACTAACGCCGCCAATTAATATTCGTTGGGAAAACTGTCCATTTGTTTGTACATTTGCTGAATACACCCCGCCTTCACGGCTTAAACTAAGGTGAAGCGAACTACTCTGTGGAGTTTTTGTGTAGGGGTTGGCAGGCACTAACTGCATTTACGGCACGCGTACTGTAACGGTGGTCATAAACCATTAAACGATACTCACTGGATGCCGGCCACTAGAGAGACAAGATCCACTGGTCAAAACACTCAGCGAGTTCAAAGACTGCATGTGGTGGTATCACTCCTGATCATACTAATCTGCCGGCTGACCGCTCCAGATCCTCTCACAAGAAATGAAAGCTGATAAAGTTACATATTGCAGATTCTGACTAGCCACTATCGTATTTTTGTACATATCTTATTTTTGCCTAACGATTTTGAAAAGTGTAATGAAAGTTCAACTACTGTTACTCATCCTGTCTGAAATAATATGGCTTAAAGACGTAATTTATTAATGTAATGCGTATTATGAAGTGCATTATAATAGGTATCTTCGGCCTAAATCATTTGGTATGCCGCTGCCGTCAAAGACATAAAAACCGCGAAACCCAAGCATCGTGTCGTACTTCGATTAGCGTTGCCATTTCACTCGTAACAAAGAAATTGATTTAGTTTCATGAATTTTAGTGAGCTCGAGTACCTCATATAGAAAATGGCAACGCAAGTATAAAAATGATTTAAATGTTCTTTCCAATTCTCGGACAACAAGGAGAATTCCGCGAGTTTTCTCCTGCCTTGAGTAATCCCCGTGTTATTCGTCTCCATGTTGGAGGCGGCGTCAGCGGTGCACACGCCCCTATTTATAAGGCAGTGTACAGGTCCTCTTCGGTCACAGAGACCAGACCACAGAGGTTTATACACCAAAATGGGTGAACTACTAATTGAGCGGAGCCTTCTGTACGGAAGCGGCGGTTATGTAAACCGGAGTCGTGGCTTTCTTTGACTTCCAGGCCCCGGAGAGCCAGCGATAAACACTAGGGTTGCCAAAGACTTAACGCGACGGCGACGGCGGCTATAAAAAGCCGGGAGAGCGGTCTATCTCTGACTTCCATGCCCTGAAGAACCAGCGATAAACACTAGGGTTGCCAAAGATGTGACTACGATCGTACGCAGCCTCGCGTATTTATACGATTTCCCGAGAGTGAGTTCGTTGTTCAAGTCTGCAAGATTGGACGGAGATAGCCAAACGCCAACTTCTGTTCTAACTAAAATATAACTCAAGATGCTTAGGTGAAAAGTGATATAACGACTATGTTTATTAGCCTTTGACGCTATTCTTGCAAAGCTCTTATAACCCTTACGTGTTGTATTGGTTTGTTTATGTTATCGGTTCCTCGGTTGGAGAATGCTTTGAGATTTTGTACAGTTTTGTCAACGTTTTAAAAATATTAAATGAATACTGTATGTTCTTTTTACTTAGCTGAATAATTTAGACTCTATAGTTTGAATGCATACGTTTTCCGCCAAAATTCTAAGAACATGATTTAACCTTTTTATGTAATAGTTAATTTGTAATTTAATGAGATAAATGCTTGGAAATAATTTAATTTTATGTTAAAAAATATTTGAAATTCATCCGCGATGTGCAGCAACCCAGGGCTGGGGTGCTTCAATGTACAATGTCATACCTTCCGGATTCTGTCGGGTTTGAGTTAAAAGGTGACTGGGAAAATTCCAGATGCTCTGGAGTAAATGTTGGGAATCCGGTACTTCCTCCATATCATCATCACTCCAGGACTCATCACTGTTGCAGGTAACAGCTTCCAAACTCCACGCAGACGGGCTTCTCCCGCAGAGGTGAGGAATATGGTGAAGTCGTGGAGTTGGCTTCAACGGTAGTAATTTCGTTCATTTTTTTTATAATTGTTAACTGATACACGAACGCTGAACAGAAGTATACTGGTGTCCTCAAAGCCTTGTTTTATACTTTATTTTAACATCCTCTCCTACCTTCATCCCACCCACTAAAACTCATCTGTTGTTGATAGTAAAAGTGGTGGTAAGTTACCTTCTTACTCAGTTTAAATATTTAAGGAGAGTCTGATAGTGGGCATTATTGCTTCAACAGTTGTTAGAAGAAGCTTCACCATGCCTTTTCCGCACGAATGGGATGCTAAGCCTAAAATTATTGATATCCGATAAGGATGGGCATTAAGCCATAATTGTTTGGTTAACAGTCCTATAAAGGACTTTAACATTTTTACAGGTTGTGCCTTGCATGTGAAGAAGTGAATCCACCATCTTCAGCCATAATACCGAGTAGAGAGTTAAACAATGGTGGAGTCTGCTGCAAGAAGTGCTCATCGAGACTTAGAATGACTAATTTTGACATTCCAGTGGATGTTGTTTGGAGTGTGCAGCAACCATGAACATTCATTCAATGCTGCTGTGTCTGTGAATGTACATGCAGTGCTGTAGAATAATCTTTGTGAAATATGTCGCAAAGGCACCTATTTTTGTGAGAAGGAAGGTTTATTCTTCCACTAACAATCACATGACACCACAATTGTGTGTCTCATATGATAGGCGCATAACCATCGCGCAGAATTGCAGAATAAATTAAACAGTCCTTTTAGGGATATGTGGGAACATAGCCCTCCTAGGGTAACCCGTCCACATTAGAAATAAAAAAGGGGTAACGAACCGCAGTGGTTTGAAAGCGGTACACATATATTTTACAAAAAATTATTAACTGTGGGTAATACTATAAAAAATAAAACAAAATTCGTTTATCATTCTTTTTTTTATTATAAAGAATTTACTACAATAGAAATATTACTTTACACATATAAATTGTCTATTATTTTTTCATAGTTGAAAACATATTTCATCTAACATTTGTAATAAATAAAATTAATATCATACATGACCAACTGTATAACTTTAGATAAAAACAGGTTGAATTTTCCAGTGCTATTCTTTATTGACTTA